>KZ308900.1:282643-358410 GCA_000376725.2 Ladona fulva | reverse complement strand
GGAGTTTCGGCATATTTTAGTTGCGTTTAGTGTTTTAATGTACTCATGACCACATTAAATCGTTTCCCATCTAATTTAAATAGATTTCCAGCATAGCCCTGCGGAAAATCATCCCTTTCCGGAAGTGTTTGATTTTGTCAGAGAATAGGAAGAAGTAAAATTTTATTTCCGTTTGCTTTTATGATTTGCCTCTTTCGGAACGTTTCGCAACCCTTTTTAAAACTCGATTTGCGTACCGTCGAAGTCTCTCAAGACTCGAGACATTTGTCTCTCAAGGAGCGCCCTCTGCAGTTTCACTTGCCGCATTTCGTTCAGAATTCAGCTCGTGTTGTCATGTTCATATTGTCAAACTCATGTTCTCTCTAAAATCACATACGGACGAAGAGAAATCCCTACGCCTCTGACGAAACTTTTTTCTGTGTCCTCACTAGGTTGAAGGACTTTCTAACTTAGTCACTGAATCTTTCTAATACCAGTTTAGGCTTCTAAAATGTTTATAGGAAACATGAAACAGTTTCAAAGTTCGTCTTTCTGAGGCATTAGTTGATTTCGTTTACAGCCAATTATTCTCGTTTTTAAATGACATTGATAATGTCTGTAATTTCTATCATCTTGTTTCTTTATGTAACGTCATTGATCCGAAGACTGATTGGATATTCAATTCCACCATCACTAGCTAAAATAGATTTGGAGAGGGAATGAGGCTTACATGGAAGATGAGGAGTGAGGTAGTTTGGCTATGCTTTCCTCACTGATCCAAAATGGTATGAATGAAAAAGGTTTGTGTAATAGCAACACTCAGAACCTATAAATGAAGCTTGTCGTAGAATTCAATAATGAGAGACCAAAATGAATGTCATAACTCAGCATCACTCATACCTTGTTGTCTCTTATAACACCACAGCCATGGGCAAGGCTAAAACAAAAATAAATTAGAGATTAAGCTTAAATTCTATTCTCTCTGGCCGGACTTTGTGGAAAGACATTCTAAATGAATAAGTCAAACTTTGTAATATCCACAAGATGTCTTATTACGACCGGTTTCGGCTAAGACTAAGACCTGATGATGGCGTCTTAGCCGAAACCGGTTGTAATAAGACATCTTGGGGATATTACAAAGTTTTACTTATTCCTTTTGAGATTAAGCCTTTATCTACCCCAAAAAGACGAAATGGAATTATTCAAATCATCACTATGGTTTTAGGAACAATACCCTGTGATCCTCCAAGACATAACTCATCTCACGTTGTCAGCTGATAAATGCTTTCGTCTCTTGAGGAATTCCTCGCCAGCATATGTCCCTCTCATTATGGGCAGTAATTTGGGCATCTTAACTCAGTGACTCGGCCACGTTGCATTCTAGAGGTTCTTTTTGTCAACTCCAAATAGGGCTCTTATCACGCGCGGTGGGAAAGGCCCGGGTTCGACGGCTGTCCCTTCCCAGGAAGTAGCCGTTTGCCCTTCCGGAAAGACTCGGATGGGCAGGGCGGAAGCGCACCTTATGCGGATCCCAACAATGGTCACGTGCCAGGGTTGCTTAAATGGTTTCCCTTCGCCTCCTTTTAATTCCCAGAGGGCGCTTTAACCGCACGCGCACGTCTGCATTCATAATACACCACCGCTGCTCCGTGGATCCCCCAATGGCGACGATAAGGAGGTGGAATGCCCATCTCGTGCGATCTGTTATCTCTGGAGTGTCGTGCTGGTTTGTTTTACTCTCCCGCATGACGGACATCTTGGTATGTAATTATTCTGCACATTCTAGTGCGGTATTGAAAATGCTCTACCTGGGTAATCGAGTAATTACTCGTGAAATACCCGGACACTAGAGCTCTCCAAGAAATAGTTTTCGTCGCTGATGAAGTTGTTAAATCACCGTTATAATTGTAATGACAATTTATTTACCGCAAACAGGAAAGTGGCCAATTAAATGCGATACAATAGATTAATAAATATACAAAGACGAATGATTTCATCTAAAAGAAGAAAAAAAGTACAGAAATTGAACTTAAATTACTTAGACCCTTTGCCCCTCCCTGGGTTCACCAATCGTGTGTACTGACTTTGTCACTGAAATGTTGGATCATTTGTAATTTTATTCATGAAAATTATATTTGTTGTTGTTGTTTATTGTTTAAGGTGTGTTGACATCTAAGGTCATATTGCATCATTTATTTGTTTAGGTTGAAACCTCTCTGTTGTATCTTCCTGAATATTTTAACTTGGGAGGCTATTCACGGCCTCTGCTGTACGTATTGCCGCCATTAATCGACTGTGATTGGTCGTCGATTGTTGATTGTTCAATTCCGCGTCCGTTATTGCATCGGAGCGTACTTGTAGCAACAAACACAACTTGATAATTTCCTCAATTGAACTCATATACTTCAAATTTACTTCTAAATTCAGTACATACTCAATGTTAGGTAATTTGAAATCTTTCGAGTTTTGAATTGTCCTTGTTGGAAGAGTAGATAACTGTTTCTGATGCATTCATTGACATCCCATTGATATCCTCAAACGGAAGTTATTACCTCGCTTGGTTACTCTCTGTAGCCGGTGCAAATCAAAGGACGTGTTGAGTTCAGATTAAATGATTTCAGACGCAAAGTATTTTATGGAATGCATTTGCTGTGCTTATTAATACAATTAATGTCTTTACTGGCAATGAGTATGTGCCGGCGGAATCTCAGCATATACCTCTCAATTAAACACACGCTTGCTTGCATCCTAATTATTTAAAATTAATTCGCCACCCATATAATCGGTAACCCGCCAAAATTGACACACATCAATTTTCTATTACTGTGGTTTTCTTCAGGGTTATGTCTAATAATAGTATGGGTATCCAAATTGGTGCCTACGAGATGACTCAGCCACTTCAGCGGATATGCTGTATATTTCCGGTGTTCACCAGGAATAACTGTTGCGCGTGTATGCTACGCAGGCGAAACGGTTAGTAGGCTTTAGGGCAATAAATACCAAATTACCTGCCCCTGGGAGTGATCACTTAAACCGAAGGGTCCAAAGATCGGTCGGGAGCAGGGGCGGATTTATAATTGGGCGCAATAGGCGCTGGCTGAGGGCCTCATCCACATAGGGGCCTCAATAAGACTTTGTTAATAAATTCCCAATAGCAAATAATGATTTATCGCTTCAAGAAAGAATTTTTCATTTGTTGATTAAGACTTCATTTCATGTTTATAAATATTGCGTTGCTTATATCACTATATAACGTAAGAAGTCTAATTATTAATTGCAATAGATAGAAATATTACTTATTTTAATTCAAAGCTTGTTTGTTTATTCTTGCCGTAGAGAAGCAACTGAGGTTTCAATGGGATGTATATGTGTGTATTTTATGAAAAAATTTAACTCATAATTCCCAGTTGGGACCTCCATCTTATCTTTACGCTTAGGGCCTCTGGTAGCTTAAATCCGTCCTTGGCCAGAAGATTCTAATGACAAAGACAATTTTAATAGCAGCCTAACTTTCAGCAATACTGGGTACTTCAACCCCAATTAATGATAACCAAACCATTCTTCGTGATATTAAAAAAGTTTTGATCTTAACAGGTCGTCATTTTACTCTCACGTTCATCTTGATTTGCTTGTTTCTGTTTCTAAAACGCCTATGTGTTTTTATATAGGCTTCAAAGGTTTGAATACGGTTTCAAAATTGTTCTTTCTTAAGTATAGGTTAAGCTTGAAAGTCTCTGTGAAGGTAGGGATAATCTGTATCCTTAGGTGCACGTCAATTTTACCTTTGAGTTTTAACCTACTTTTTCGAGGTACTAATCCTTTCTTTATTTGCTATCGGTAATGTTTAAATACGATTATTCTTCTTTTCCTGAAGACGTTTTCCTATTTCTCATAGTCACGACTTGGCACTTTCTGTCATCTGAGAGAGCAACACACGATATGGACGTATCTGACGAATTAGCTCCGATGAAAGCAAAGCTGCATCTGAAGGAAAGGAACGCAATTCGATGACGTTAGGATTATGGAATCTCTGCAAAGAGACAAAGTCTACGTGATTTTCCATTGTGGGGATCTACACATAGCATATCGCTGTCACTGAAAATTTACTCTTTGATACATTTGTTAGAATATTTAGAGGAGGGAGATTGCTAAAGAATATAACTAAGGATAGAATACAAGGGAAATATCAGAGGGGAAGACAAAGACAAAAGTTGTTAAATGACATTAAGGGTGGGGTAAGTTATCAGGAAACGAAAGAAATGGCGTTGAATTGGGAATATTAAGACGAACCTACTGAAAGGTAGAACACCAACGTATGTATTCACTTGAACCTTAAACCAGAATTAAGTAAATATGTCCCTCCAGGCGTAATTGCGGCAAAAATAAATAAAACCCATATGATTGCCACGTGTGTGGCAATTGGTACATTACAGAACCATTCCATATGAATACCGGTATTTTCTCACATCAGTTATTGAGAATTGGTGTTGAAGGTCCTAGTGAAATTAAGCTAAAAATTCAAAATATGTATCATCGGGTATTCGCTTCTAATTTAAAACAGAGGTACGTATTTCCAAACGATAACAAAATTCCATAACTTCGAACCAATTGGCAAGTTAAAGTTTCAAATTTCAAATCGGTTGTGTGGTAAAGAGCTCTAATCTTTTTATGAAATATTTCGGAAAGTTAAATCAAGATCAACCGATACAGATTTCTAAGGGTAAAACTGAAGTTAGCGTCTATTATAGCACATTGGGTAAAATAGAAATACAATGATGACTACCAAGTGAAGATAAAAGTTCGATGACGGATATTTAGGTAGTAAAAGGTGAATATGGCGTTAAAATTCAGCTTGTGTTCTGAAGAGTTATTAACTGCGTAATAATAAAAAAACAGTGAAGCGTTGTGAATTTCCCGTATATTTCATACCACTCTTGCCTCGTTTAGTACGAAATAACGGAACAATTCAGTGAACGCGAATGTCGCTGTTTGTTAGCACGATGGAAGCTTTGTGCTGCTGAGGAATTTGCATTCTTCGCGAGTGCCGAAGAAGTTTAAGTTATGCTGCAAATTTAATAGAAAGATAAGCTCAAAATTCTTCAGTAAACGAACTCGAAAATCAGCCTGAAAATTATATTAACTTTATTTAGACACTTATGAGGATCCGTCAGATGCGATAGAACTTTCATACTTATGCTTATCTCAGAAGGTATGCCAAGTTGAATAACTACAGTACATCAACCAAATAGTGTGGTTTGTAAAAGTTCGACATTTTCTTCTTCCTTGTTCCAGTATACCTCATAATCGGTCGTAGCAGACAGTGGCGTAGTCGTACTTACAAAGAATATCAATATACGTATGTGTATTCCGATTAAACGGCGTTTATTTTGGTTCTTAATATTTATTTATGGAATTAATTGTTGCTTTTCTTATTAATTGTATTGTTATTAATGTTATCAGACGTTAATTGTTATTATAAGTAATATTTATGGTATTCTATATATAATGTATTGCCATGGTAATATATATATAATTATGTTGCTAATGACCATTGAGCAATTCTTATTTTAATAGCGGAAGTGGATTTAAAAAGGTTAGCCTCTCGTTGAATTTATTCGTAGAAAATGCAAATAATTCTCATTTCTTCTTTCCATTTTGTTAATCTTTTCTGAAAAATTGTGAACGAATATCCTTGCTTAGCAACCAGTAACAGCCGCGGTTGATCTCGGGCTATCGCTTTGAACTTCAAAGAGGGTCGGACGGTAAGGAACGGTAGAACACCCCTTTTGGGGGAATGTTCAGAAAAATAAATTATTTGAGCAGGTCCGGAAAGAATACAAGCCAGCTAAAATGTACGAAGTTTCCGTTTATCTGAAGAAAAATGCAAGATTTGGCACGCAAATCTGTAGATACTGAATCGAATGTGGTTCAACAACTTTACTTCTGTCAACCTAGAAAATGCAGTACCTCTGATTATTCGATGCTACCGCGTAAGCTAAAGGTTATAAAAAATTGCGAATACTAATTTCCTGGACTCGCTTTCCAATAATTTTCGGTAGTGGGTTCAATTTCAAGAAGAGTTTGAGAAAGAAATGGCAGGTAAAGTGATGTCTTAACTGCCTTATAATTAGAGAATGTGTGGCTTATTTTATTTCGCAATCTATGAGCTCTAAGTAGTTTTAAAGAATAATTAAGAGAACTAAAATTAAATTAGTGTCAAATAATATCGAGGAAAAAAAATAGATTCAAGCTTTTCCATAATAAATACTCTAGAATTTTATAACTTTTAAACTTTTATCCTATTAGTTGCAATTTAATTGATATTTGGAAATATCTATTACCATAAAAATGAAATGAATACACCTACACTTCGGGATAAAATAGTGTTGACACAGATATTGTCGCTGCTTTTAAATTGACTTTCAGAGGTCTCATTTCTATCAATCGCAGAAAGTGGCGTTTTCAGGTTACTTTAGTTTATAAATTCATTCACAATAAATTAAGTTGATTTCTAAGAGAAAAAATACACGCGAGGAATTTTGAATTATACTTGATTCTACAAAATAATTCTCACCTTGATTTGTACTCGAGCCCCGTGTAAATTCGTTAATTCCAGGGCACATCATTTCAATTCCAATTGTAGGTACTACTTTAAGATAAGGAGGTTAAGGTGATGGAAAAATCGTTTCTGAAGAATCTCAATCAAATTGACTGATTTATCGAGTGGAATTAATTTCGGAGATCACAATAAGAGTGCATAAAATGTCATTACTCGATAACGTATCGTAAATCTCAGGCAAATAAATACTTGAATTTTATCTCCTGTGAAAGCAAGGCTCAGAAGCTGTTTTACTTGCCAGATTGTGCGTGATAAGGAACAGCTGTAAAAGTGTCTTCCTGTTTTGCCTTCAAAAAGTATTAGAGAAGTAAATATCTCATTGCAACTCATGCAGAATTTATCAACGATTTGGTTCCTTCGTAAGCTTGGAAACGTTTAAAAGTTTTGCAGGCTTTATTGTTGCTGCTAATATTATTATTGTGTATTATTATTATTGTTATATACGTTACAGATGGACTAATAGTTCGGTGGTAACTTATTAAAATTCTACAATTATTACACTATACAATTATACAGTAGAATATACTGTGCTAATTTCAAAAATACAACGTTTTTACCTACTACAGGACAGCTGTCATCGACAATATGCTATTACAATACGAACACTTTCAGGAAACAAAAATACATCATTACTATCAAAATATCTCCTAGCTAGAACAATACAACGTTAAAATACAGCTATTTCTTAGTTTAAAAATACACCAATTCATTCCAGATTTTTCCCCTAAGAATAGTACATTTCCGCTTAAAAGCCCAATATAAGTCTTTGGATACAAAATTTGTTCTTTAATTTACTTAAATGTCAGATAAAGCAGTTTTATCTACTGTAAAAACAGCATTCTCTAAATATACAAGCCTCGTTGGTCAGTTGCGTAACTAGAATAGCAACTTGGGGTAAATTGGAATGAGAAGAAGGTCCGAAAATCTAATCGTAATCGACCGGTGGTTCAGTTGGATGGGCATCTTGGATGTTGATGTTCATATGCATACCTATCTATTATATATAAACGCTTCTCCACTATATAACACAAATGCAGGATACAAATTCACAGCCTAAACCACAATCGTCAAACACTCGGCCAATTTACATCGTATCGAATCTTCGGGAAACCGATAGAAAAAATGGAATATCGATCCCAGAGAGACGTAAAATCCAGATATTCTCCAATAAGAAATGCATTGCGTCGGTTTCAGTTATATTTTAGAAGTATTTCCCAAATCTATAAGAGAATGAAGAATCGAGATACTTCTGTTAGAGGTGAAACTAATGTAAACGGTAAAGTCCTTCCCAATGTGATCTTGTGTTCGAATCCAGGCTTACACGATCTTCTCTTACAAGGAATTCATAATGGCGATTGTTTCCGAATGGATACGTATGTGGAAAAGGGTGGAAGGTGAACTTATAACGCAAAGACGCGCACCATGGAAAAATCCCAAGGAAATTCCTTTCACCTGCCTTAAAAGTCTCCCAAAACGGAATGCAAGAGTTTTCTGGCAAGAGAGCTCAATTTATTCGAGCAGCCACCATGCGTATGGATTCAGTGCTTTACTTAAAGATGTTAACATCATCGGCCTTTTCGAAAATCATCCTGGGTTCGACCTTAGCCTGGCGTAAATTTTATTCCGTGAGAAATAGACGGGAAACAACACTTCGCAGTTTTAAGAATCTCGTAGTCTGATTTGTTTGAAGATACCAGGGAGCTTACTCGTTAGATTTTCCGAGAAAAATGTCTCTCGTCCCAATTAGGGGGCGCGAATAAGGGCTGCTCCTTTTCCATCTGCCCCTGAATATCCATCCCTTTTTCGCAGCCGGAATGGCTCCTGTGTTTGGCTTACATCGCATGCCTCTGAGGGAAGTGGCTCAGAGACAGGGCCGTCTCTTACGAGAGGTGTTCCCGCTGGGGAAGACCCGTTTGCCGGGAGTGGAGGTCAGGAAAAATACGACTTCTGACGGCGTCATCTCAGTTGAGTTACGTCGTCGCCGATTCTCGCATAGGATCAGAGATGCCGCTTTATTTTTGAAATATTCTCTAGATGGACCTAGTAAAGCAGCTAAAATGTCGCCCAATTTAAGAATTATAGCGTTTAAAGGTAGTGATGTCTGTACCTAGAGCCGCGCCGTCCTATGGGTGCATCGCTCCCGGGCGGTGGCATCTAAAGGGCGGCAACAGAAGCGTAACCAACCATTGTTATTATTACAACAATATTATTCGTTGTTTTCGGTGTGATAGACTCGACTCATTTAGGAAAGATTATGAAGTGAAATTGAAGATTGGAAAACGTTTAGAGGAAAGAATTATGGATAACTCAAGACGAGAAAGGAAGATTTGTACAATGGTTGTAATCGAACAATTGGAATCAATAAAAGATTTTATGGTACCAAGAATAAATCCCCTTCAGGCTTTGTAATGTAGAGATTTGATCGAAATCTTTCTTAAATTGCAAATAGCTTTGCGTGTTTTATTGACACTTCCGGTGACTATAGATGCTAAGATAATGATACTCCGAATTAATGTGAACTATTAACTCATAATGACTATTCACTATGTCAGGATGTGCATAATTAATTGTTACTGATGTATTGTGACCTATGTAAGCTGGGGAGCAAAGTCATAAAACACTGTTTTATCAAAGTCTTACAAAATATGTTTTGCCTGCGAATCAAGACGTGTATGGTTTGGTATTTAGTTTTAAGGGGCGGCAAATTAGGTTCAAACCCGGGCGGCAGATAGGCTAGGAGCAGCTCTGCTTCAGCCCATAGGCCAGTTGGGCCCTCATTCCCTCCACCATCAGGTACGAAAAGCTTTGAAGAGGGGGCTTAGGCGGTTAAGCAAAATGAGGAGTGAGGTAGTTTGCCCTTGCTTACCACATTGAGCCAGAATGCTATAGGCGGAACAAGTCCATGTTATTGAAATACGATTACTCTTCGAGTAACAGTTTTGGTGACATTCCATAAGGAGAAACCTTAATTAATGCTATTATTCAACATGACTCATACTGCATGTTTGTCCGCCTAAAACTCGAGAACCAGAACTCGCACGACTTTCAAACTTTATAGGTTTATAAATGTCTTCTCAGATTTGAAAAAAGGCTATTTTTTATTCACCCAACTGTCCCCGGTTCGACTACAGACGTTTAAAACTGTTTTCATAAGAAATTCACGTAAAACTCAAATTCACCGCTTGCAGGCTTCATTTCTTTTGAAATATTAAATTAGAAAGAATAGCCGTACGAAATCGAGACAAGCACCAAAAAAAGTCAATAGAATACATATTCTTATTGTGATCGTAAAATCTCGTTTTGGATTCGCAATTGCGAGAATTTGAAAGAATGATGATGAAAGAATATTTGTTTAGCAGCGACGAATCATAATATGTGAATTGATTTCTTTTAAAAGCGCGCTTTCTTCACACTCGTACGATTGTGCAACCATGTTAAAATTTTCATTACAGAGTCAAATAACAGAAATGGAAAAAAAAGCGTGCCACCTGGAGAAAAGGACGCGAAGCACTTAGCAACTGGCATTTGAAACAATCATTGCTTTGTCATACGACAATCACCGCGGAGTTCAACTTTGAAACACTCAGGGAACCACTTCTATCAGAAATACAAAGACATTTAAATTCGGTGAAACCCAAGTGTAGTGCAGTATTCGGGAAACTATTTTTATACAACTTCAGTGCAGAATTCAGTAAAATCTGAGTAATTGCGATTATTCTATTGGGCGTAAAGAAAAAATGGTGGTGATGAATAGCGTTACTGGAAGAAGGTTCGAATGAATGTTCTCACCTTGAATCGAAGAATTAACAGATTGATCCGCGGCGGATGTTTTCCCAATAACATCATAGTTTCTACTGATTCACTTAAAATGATTATTCCTTTCTCTTTGGACTTACATACGTGTGTAGTATAAACGTCATTCAAAGACAGATTGCTATATGTACGAAATTAAGGTATATTCTAAGTAATTTTATTAATATTCGCCGAAAGAATAAATAATAATAACAATACACATAAATGTTGTGGGTTAGGCATTTTTTAACGACATTCTAGTTACATTTCGGTATAATTGCATAAATATTCGAATCTTTCGCTACGTTGTGAATGCCTGAATTTGTTATGAATGAGTTTGCGGATGTGGGGGTATGTACCATTGTAAGCAGACGAGGTTGAGGTACCTTTTGCAAGCACAAAGGAAGTGTGTGGAGACCCCCTGAGGATGGAATTTGTCTCCGAAATGATCCTTGGGACTTACCAGAAATCGGTAATCCGGAGTTTCCCGTTTGTCTCTGAGCGCGAGTTCCGCTTGCCGAAAGACGGCTTGCGGACTGTTTTTAAACCTCTAATTCATGAACAGCCATGTTCCAACCTTCTTTTTCTTACAAATTATACACTATTTATGTATTAGATATTTAAGGGTTGGATGTAAGAAGAGATTCATGTCTGAATCGACCTATTTAAGAGGATTTTCATCATCATTATTATTTCCGTGGTTTATTAAGTTCTGTTTTTATTAGATCACACACTTTCAGGAACTTGCTGTTGCTACCGTTTTCAGCTGTGCTACCTTTTAAATGCCTGACAGTGAATCTATTTATTGATCCTTAATTTTGGCAAAACCGTGAGAAAATTCTTCGTTGCGGTTCATGTAAATGGAATAATTATTGGTACTGCTGTTGCCAAGTCTTGCTTTCGGAAATCTTTTAATCCCTGTGCTAATGGTAATTAGTGAGTTATTCTTTCTATACGTGATGTCGGCGTTGTAGGCTATGTTTAATATTTGTATTGATTCCTTGTCATAAATAGTCTATTGTGAATAATTGTTTCATCGGTATTAATTTTATTGTCCCAGTATAGGTTATAATCATTATTTTTGATATTTTTTAATTAAGTATTGGTAGTAAGGTGTACATCAGGCCTACACAACGTACGGCCCTCAATAAGTTTAGGAAATTATATATTTTCAAAATATGATTATTGATTTAAGTTGAGAATGAAGTGATTGATGTATTGAGAAGTATTTGGAAGACATGTCTTTGTAGTATTTGGAAGAAATTCAACCTCTCATTTGATTCCAGTTTACAAAAAACATACCGGATTTATCAAGTTATTAATTTTATATTAATACTATTGTTTTCATATATTCGGTAATATTCTATTCACCTTCATTTACCCAAAATTCTCTCTATCACTTTCGTCATACCTATCTGGCTCTCTACTTTTAGTACTTAGCGTAGGCCTGCATTTCTATTTTATTTTAAATTGCCCGCCAACTTTACGGAAAGCCGTATAGGGAGGCGGTCACGTCAGCGGATCATTCCGCATTACCATTTTAAAATCCTCCTGGATGGAATCGTTCGGTGGTCATCAGAAAGGGATAAATCCAAAGAGTTCCTTCGCTAAAATCGAGGAAGGAAACACGAAGGCGGGATGTGTGAGATGACGTCACCGGAGAATTCCTCTCGCCATTAGACACCTATCTCTCTCTGCCTCCTTCCCACAGCCATAATCGGATCCCATTCTGACGTGACGCTCGCGCACTCCGTGTGTGACTCGCTTCCCGATGAATACAATTCCTCCATTTCTGTTTGCGCAAATTGAGACGGTCGTGGCGCAATGCTTCCACTGTTTGATAGAATAAAGGGCCCGGAAACGTGTTACGTGCATATTAATCGGAGGACTCTGTGAGGGAATGCAGTTTCGTTCTCCGTAGCGCTCTATGAGCCGAGGCGGGAAAGTTCAGCGACCACATTTTTGATCCAGATTTCATCGAAAATGAACTGTTGCTTCGAGTGAGAGGAAATTCACGCTGGCTGTATGACGACATTTATGCTGTGATGTGGTGTTGATTCCAATATTTATCAATTGTTTATATTATTATTGTCATCATTATCATCATCATTGTTGTAGTATTGTAAAAAGTGCTTCGACAGCTTTGGTCATTTCGCACGTAGGCCCCCACCGGGAATCGAACCCGGGACCGCCTTCACCGAAGTCGAACGCGTTGCCCACTTGGCTATCCGGGAGCCCCATCCTCATTGTTATTATTATTTTACTCTTAATATGGTGGTGATTCCAATGTTTATCAATTATCATTATTATTCTTATTTTACTTTTACGGCGAGTTAAGGCCAGAACGACCTCGCTTTCACTAAACAATAATCCACCTTCAATAAGGTATATAATTAGATGATATTCGGGAAAAGGAAGAATTTCGAAGAATTCGAACGTCAAAAAATGCAATAAAAAGAAAATTCCTGCGAATGTCGCGCTATTTCATTAATTACGGAAAATACACGGAAGTATTTCACGTTTTTTGTTAATTTTCCTTAAATCGACGCAAATGAATGCTTACCAAGACCCCTTTGACGTCAATGTCGTTGCATAAAACTGGTAAACCTACTCAAATCCGCATGTGAAGGCTTGTTATCTCTGTTAGAATTGGATTTCTCTTCCTCGTTGCATTTTACTCAACGAAATATAAAAGGCTAGTTTTATTGCTCATGGAAAAGGTCGTTTTTCAATTATCTGCTGTGTTAAGGGAATAAAATCCATGATAAATGCTGAGAAGGGAATAATTTTCGTGTGTTTAAATGGTTTCACTTTCGCATTATTTACTTTGTGCCGTCGGTAATCGCCAACCATCAGAATCCGACTCATAAGTGGAAAGAATTGTGACAGTATATTTTATTGATAGCCTAATTCATCCAAATTCGAGATTCAGTTGAGAGAGTAACGTTCCAGAAATCGTCTGTTGGACTAAAGGAATTGGTCTGTCGAAGTAATTGTGGAATCTTTACTTTCCCTGCGACGGTCGACATAAAATGTTATTACGTTTGAAGCTCTCCGTTTGATCTTTGTAAACCTCTATCTAATCAACATTTGTGTTCTTAAGCAATGCTCTTTGATTTCATAAATGGCGCTTGATCAGAGGAATTGACTGAAGATTTTTAATTACTCTTAGTTTTCTTGTAATTTTTACTAATTTGATCGCCAAAAATATTCTGCCTACGTCATAGTTTTAATAGGAAGAAGTTTTGTTGATGTTTGAAGGGCTCTACTCGCGGTGAGAGCCTACGTGCGAATTTCCTTTAGCTGTTGAAGCACTTTTAACAATACTTCTCTGCTATGATATTTAAGGAATTGATGAAATCCTTCTATGTACCAAAATGCCCATATTAAACTAATTGACGCAATTTTATGTTCCTATTCTGAGCTGAGTTACGCATTACGTTTACGTTTATGTTAAGATTCAACAAAAGGTTATCGTTTAAATTATATTTGGTGCTTTTGATTACTAATACTTATTACAATGACTACTAATATCATTATTACTATTAATATAACTATAATTACCATTCTTGTTATTGAATTATTATTGTTATCGAGCTCTTTTGTCGAAATAGGAATTCCTGTTGTAACTGTTTATTAAAGTCACGCGAGTAATTTCCCCGGATAATCATTTCTATAAACCAAGTGTTCATCACCAGCCAACATAGTACTCAGAATTTAAACGGTTCTTATCCCCTGCCCATATTAGGAGAAAAACATAATATTTGAAAATATCATTTCTTTTCTGTAACTTCCTTCCTGGATGGTTTATGAAGGGAACATTTTTTTCCCGATTGCTAACCGAGGCGTAAAAATGTTCGCCACGCCATTTACCTGGAAGACGCTTGAAATTTGGTCCTCTGTTTCCTCTTCCTCTGGAATTCCCCTTTGCCACGTCCGCCGCCTGCGTGGCCGTCTGATATTCCACTCAAATACATAACTCTCCATCTATAATCACTGTCATTACAGATCATCAGGTGACGGGGCCATTATTCTTAACCTATTTGCAATCAGAACACAACACCACTTCGTAATTTGCTTACGATTCTGCCGTTATGACTGTAAAACATTGAGTAAAGACTGTACAGAAACGCTGAGATCTTGGAGGATCTAAACTGTCAACATCCGGGAGCCTCCCGAAGAATTGGCAACTCAAAATACAGCGTAAGAGACCTATAGCGCGCCATCATTACTAAATGAGCTTAACCACCTATTTTCACAAGCTGTCACGTATGTTTGGATACTCGAGTTTAATATTTATTCATTTTTTATCGCTGACAAACAAAAACTCCATAAAATCATTGTCATTCTTAATGGCAGAAGTTAGTTTCGTTACGATAAAAAAAAAGATATTTCATAACGTTTAACGTTATAACAAAACGATAACTTACTAATTAATATCTCGTGTAGACCCTTAAGTTTGTTTATAGTTTAGAATTGTAGTTAATTACATCTCCCAAAATGTTTTCTCAGATAAGGAATGTTATTAATTTTCTAAGGGTTGGAATCAGAATTAGTTATTCTTTTGGTCCTGCATACAAATAAGGAAGTATCTTTTCTAAGCATTCGTATCAAAATTTTATAATTAATATTGTTTATATGCATTAAATGAAATTAATGTATACTATGAAGTATTATAAAATACTGCGCTAGACCTACACATTTGTCCAAGTCGGCTAGAGGAAGCAATGGTGTACCCTAATCTACCGAAATCCGTCATATACCGAAACTGTAGTGTACGGTAATATTATATAATATACGATATGTGTATTTCAACTCTGACATTAAATCATTTCCCTTGTTGGTTCATTTAAAATAGAAGTTTCATTGAGGGGACCGGGAAGCATCTCTATAGATATTTCCCAGGTTGAGAGCAAAACCCAAAAAAACTTCTCAAAGACTCGCTCCCACGCCTTATCGATGATGAAATCGACAAAATCAAAGGATAGTAAAACAGTTCCGCTTTCGATAAAACTGTAAATTATTACATCAAAATCTTCAAACGGTGAAGAAACACAACTCATCCATACGTGACCGTTAAAGATCTGCTTCGTTTTTGAATAGGACATTTTATTCACCATTGTGTTTTATGGCCAACAACTCTCCTCCGAAATTCCCTTTTGCAGCTCTACATTTCTTTCGCATCTTGTCCAAAAGTATCATACTAGTACTCAAAAAATCTTCGCGGGTTGTCAACCGGGTAAGTTCGATGGTATAAACCGACGTTTTGGCATCCGCCTCTGATGCCATTTTGTGGGAAGAATCCTTGGAAATGGCATCAGAGGCCGATGCCGAAACGCCGGTTTATACCATCGAACTTAACCGGGACTACTTACTTGACAACCCGGGAAATGTTTTTGAGCACAACTCACCGGGAAAACACCAGATCTTTCTTATCATACTAGTAGTCTCACAGTATGAATTTTTTATCTTCCAAATTTATACTCATTTTGTAGGAGGATAATTACAAAAGGAGATACTGTCAAGATAAAAGGAAACGATAAGTTACGCATATCAGTTTTTATTGTGTGTGTTGCTCTTGGGAGTTATTAAAGCACATATCCATAATTGTCAGTTAATCTATTTTCTCTGATGTTCATTTAAATAATGATGTTAGCACGCTAGCGAATCTAGTCGCCTAAAAAAAACTCAAATAAAATAAAAAAATTGTGTACTCTCTTTTCCTATCACTATTAGTAGTTATTTCAGAAATATAAAGTTCATTAACGACGTCAACCTTATCATCTCTATCTAAAATTGCGTTTTCTTATAATTTCCCTATTGTTATTAAAATATTTGATAGTCCTATCTAATTTATCTATTATTATTGTTGTTGCTGCATTATCGTTGTTTTATTATTATTGTTGTTGTTGTTATAAATGCTGCAATTTGAAACCAGATCCAGGTGACAATCGTATCCGTCATAATTACATTAGTACATCGTGCCATAAGAACTCTAAAATAACACAGTTATAAAGGTGCAATAACAAAATATTGGTAAAAATAATTTTTAGTTCTGGGAAGGTAGTTGTCATGTGCTTGATGTTACACCTTTTCCATCGATACTTCTCCTACCGCATTTCATCCGATCATTCTATCATAAATCCTGGTTAAATAGGATGCTAACGTTCTTCATTTTTATTTGGTCTCACAGTCATGTCGGGATATTTGAGCTCGGTTCCGTGTATTTTAACTGAAAATAAAATTATTTTTATTGCCGCAGTTTACTTAATTTTTCCCGTTACTAATCTACTGTCGAGATGTTTCATTTTACATTTTTACTCCCAACATGACATTCACAGAGATGTTTAAAACAAGGGTTCAAGCAGTTGAGATGATATACCGAGAAATTATTTTGATAAAAATTGCGTTACTCTCGTCATAACTTCAAGCAAAGTTGGGTGAAATGTTGGAGACTAACCAGAAACTCTCATACGTCTTTTAGTGAAAGGTGAATACCTGGATATATGTGAACTGCTGAATTATATGCACAAGTGAATGAATGTTCGTGTTTATATACAAAGAACCTTATAATTTGGAAAGTATATTGCATTAAGCTCGTTGCTCAGAGATCCGTATACCGTTCACTTGTGACAACAGCATCTCATAATCGGTGGACCGCGACGAACTGTAAAGGAATCCATTGAAGATTTTTCGAGCAATTTCGGAAAGCTCTTTCTCATTCTAACTTTCACGGATTACTTTCACTTCTCATAACTAACTGGGCAGTTTGCGTATAACTCAAACTAGGAAGTAAACGTTGTCTGAGAGGCACTGACAGAAGTAAAGGTCATGATGGTCTTTTTCCTCGATAGGCTCCATTGTGTGATTTCGTAGATTCCCTCCGTGGGAAAGCCATCGCATGTCAAAACGCCGAATACCGCTTTGAGAGATAGTTTTTCCTGATTCTCTCGCAAAACTTGGGCTCGGATAACTTCCCTGAATTGAATTCACTTATAAATGGGTCACAACCAAAATCCTTCCTTCTTGTTGCCAAATGAGGTATATTAAATGAAGCAAACATTATTTTCTACGGCAGTTCATGCATGATTTTTGTTAATTGTTGTCAAAAGAGTTTTTTCTTGTCGATATATGTGCTATAAAACCGTTACCAGTCAATAATAATTGTATCAAATGTAACTGAAATGATAAAATATTGTATAATCTTATCTAGAAATGAAATTATTTAAATAAAAAGAATTTAAATATAAATGTAATGGAGGCTAGAAAGAAATGATAACGTAAACTTGCTTACAATATATAAAGATATTAAACAGGAGTTTAACTCGGCTGAGAAGTTTGTAATATTTTTAAGAATAAATTAATCTTCTTTGTGCAATTAATGCATGGTTTTGGTCGACTATTTGCACGTATTAAATGATTATAAATTATTATAAAGAATAAGATAATTAAATTTTAATATAACGAGGTAGGTCATTATATAACTTCATGGTGACCAAGAGCTAAAGCCTTTCTGATACTGCGAAAAAATCAGAGAAATCTCCCTGCCGCTCGCCGAAAGGCGGCTTGCAGGGTAAATATTCAAAGGTGGAAGCTAACCCAGCTAAAAAATCTAAACTAGCGAAAAATATAGTCATCTGAGAATAAATATCGGCAAACAAATTTATAAATGTTGATTTTTGTACCCAAAAACAAGGTTATGAACTTGTGGGCGCATCGCTGTTTATTTTGTTTATAGTAACGCTTGGAGTATTGTTAGATTGTTGACAGAGAAAACGAATATAAATTAAAAAGTGCAACAAAAATTGCTCGATATTACTGCGATGAACATTGTGTAACTCGTACCATAAAGTATGCATACATATAATTGTGGAACTCTTATGTGCAAGAAGTGAGCGACAAACTTTAATAACTGTGTGATTATGCTGATAGTTCCACCCTACTACTTCTCCTTAATGCTTTGACTCTTTTGAGTGTGAGACGTCCCAAAATTTGGCCTCTAAATTAGGTCTCAGGATACACCAAGGCTTTTTGGTTGTCTCTTGAGAAATTCTCAAGGGAATTTGGAGAATATTATCTAGAGGGAGAATCTGTGAAATTTCAGTAAATAATTTCAATTATCTTTCCATGCCCTGGTGATGTTTGTCAGTACTAATTGTCGCTGTTTACAATGCAATGCATTTCATAACGCATTAGCTGAATCACTCATCTCGACTTACAATTAATTCGATAGAATAGATCATTGGAAACGAAAATTTTCTATCTTATCAAAGTTCTCATAATCTGGAGCCGGCAGTCAATATCAATCATTTCATAATCGAAGATAAGAATATGAATGGAATTATCTTCATAGAATTAGTTTTTTATTCAACTTATCTCGAGCTCGTAGTATGATTCTTTCTTATTTAATTTTGCAAAAGAAATAAAGCCTGCAACAGATAAAAATGTAGTGCGCGTGTATTTCATATGAGAAAACTTTGATCAGCATGTGTTTGAACCGGGGACCTTAAGGTAAATACAAAGAAGCCCATTAACTGTGTGGAGTTGTGCATAGTTTGTAAGTTTTGCTTTTCTGGTTTTCGAATTTTAAGCGAACGATTACGCACCTCACGCTCTACTTTATAATAAAGATCGCTTGCATACAAATTTGTACTGACATACTGACTTGAAATATATCAAGTCAGTCTCCACTCCAGGAATGACAGATCAACCTATCCCGAGTATACGGGTATTTTACTTTTCAATTTCTTTACTTAAGGGTAAATTAGATGCTAGGATTTGCCATTTACTTTATTTACATAATTGAATATATCTGTGAAATGACAAATATTTCCCAAAAATTCCTCAAGGAAATATCCCAATGATAATATAGTCATATTCCAAAAAAATATTGAAATTTCATCATTGTCGATCGCTCTAAAGATATTTGGTAAGAAACAAGAATAACTTACTGTATAATCAACTTCTGAATAAAATATTCCATTCACAATTCAAAAGTATTACAATCTTAATCACCCGTAAGGATTTTATTATTATTGTTGTTGTTGTTATGAATGCTGCAATTTGAAACCCGATCCAGGTGACAATCGTATCCGTCATAATTACATTAGTACATCGTGCCATAAGAACTCTAAAATAACACAGTTATAAAGGTGCAATAACAAAATATTGGTAAAAATAATTTTTAGTTCTGGGAAGGTAGTTGTCATGTGCTTGATGTTACACCTTTTCCATCGATACTTCTCCTACCGCATTTCATCCGATCATTCTATCATAAATCCTGGTTAAATAGGATGCTAACGTTCTTCATTTTTATTTGGTCTCACAGTCATGTCGGGATATTTGAGCTCGGTTCCGTGTATTTTAACTGAAAATAAAATTATTTTTATTGCCGCAGTTTACTTAATTTTTCCCGTTACTAATCTACTGTCGAGATGTTTCATTTTACATTTTTACTCCCAACATGACATTCACAGAGATGTTTAAAACAAGGGTTCAAGCAGTTGAGATGATATACCGAGAAATTATTTTGATAAAAATTGCGTTACTCTCGTCATAACTTCAAGCAAAGTTGGGTGAAATGTTGGAGACTAACCAGAAACTCTCATACGTCTTTTAGTGAAAGGTGAATACCTGGATATATGTGAACTGCTGAATTATATGCACAAGTGAATGAATGTTCGTGTTTATATACAAAGAACCTTATAATTTGGAAAGTATATTGCATTAAGCTCGTTGCTCAGAGATCCGTATACCGTTCACTTGTGACAACAGCATCTCATAATCGGTGGACCGCGACGAACTNAAATAATTTATTTCTATCCCCTAATAACTTAAATTACATTTTTGCATTATTTAGCACTTAGTTCTAATTTACAATGTCGATGTGTTAAATTAAAGAGTTGACTTTAAAGTCTCAATCTCGCCCTAAAGTAAAGACTTTATTCCCAATGATAAACATGTGAAAAAAGCGGTATGACTGGGACTCGAACCCAGGTCTTCGGGCATGTATTCTAGCCACTGGATTACCATACCGCGTGTCGTTAGGTTTTAGGCGCACACCTCACCTTATTCTTTCCGTTATTTTCTCTTTTGAAGTTATTTATTTCTCTTTGTTTATTCTTTTCTCGGACGTAGTTACCTCTCTTTTGTCCGTTGGTAATGTCTCTGATCATATAATTTCGTTGCAGGCGACTCAATCATTATTCTACGTGAATATTTTCTATTCGTTTTTATTTCTATTTTCGTTAGTGATTCTGATCATTTTCCCAGTACGGCATCTTCTTTTAATGTTGCGATATTCACGTAGTAATAATTAAATAATCGACATAACTTTAATTTTCGATTTTTTTTTTCAGCAATGCATAAATATTACTCGTATAGAGGTAATTTGGCCCTGTCAAGCAAAATGTTTGTCAGCAGGTTCCCTCCTGGCATTATATTACATTATGTATCATATAACAAATATTTACAGTTGATTTAACATAGAATACCAAACAAATGCAAACATATTCTGTTATAACATAAACATAACATATGTTAACATATATAAACCTTTCTGAGACAAAATATGAAAAATAATCAATGACTCAATATTTAAAAAATAATTTCATTAATGGTAACAGGAAGACCCCAATTGTATCCATTTTTTTAATATTATTATTTACGAACAAATGTAACCTTTCGTTTACAAGAAAAATTCATTTTAAGCCGGGACTCTCGTACCCGAGACCTTGTGGTTGGAGCTCCAGTCGTAGAAATCTTACCAATTCGACTAATTTCATCATATTCAGCAGATAAAATTCATAACTGACACGTTCATTAGATTAAGATAAACTCATATTTCGTCCAAAATAAGTTAGAATGAAACCGAAATTTTTGCGCCATTGTTTTGCAACATTCATAGAGTTCGCTTTAACGTCATGATTATTCTCTAATCGGTTGAATGCTGCCCTTGAGCTGTGATAACTGATTCATTTCGAGTATAATAGATAAAGAGCGATAGTCTGCCCCGACCGTGAAGTTATTTCTTCCGCTTGATCGGAATCTTAGCGATATCTAGGAGATTTGATTGCCTCACGTTCTCTTGGAATATCGGGAGACATGCGTGGCCCCAAAGAATACTTCGCGAAGGTCAAAGTCGGGGTTTGGAACAGTCGGAATCGCTACACTTGGATTTTATATGCTCTTTAATGATGATTGTTTTCTGATTTTATTGTTTTTGATTTATTATGAACGCGAAAATCAATGTCTGAATATGTTACAAGAAGCAAAACCAGAAAACGGAACTAATTTTCGATGTTCTATTTGAAATAATATTTAGTTTCCCAGGAAAGAAATTAATATTAACGCAAAATGCAGCAAATTTTAAAATTTTATTCATTTAAATCAATTGATTGATTTAAATGCTTCATTCTAACATGTTTTATACCTTGTATGTTTATAAAGCATGCTCAATCATGCTTTAAAGCTCATTTAAATAAATATGTGCACCAAAAGGTGTAATCGGTGTTTACTCGGCGTGAATAATACACCCGTCGGTTAAAAAACTTGCATCTGGAAATTCATCTCCAAAGACGTGCTGATTTTAATGAACTGGATCTTCACTAATTTCACGAATTAGGAACTAACCAATTAATTCACTAGATAAACAAAAAATAGTGAAATCTTCATGATTTCCACATAAAAAATGTTTGCATTCTTGCTTGACTTAATTCGAGGAAAACAAAAATCAAATCAACAATGTTTTTTATAGGATATTTGTCTGAATTACCAAGTTATGGTAAAAGTAACCCTCCTAAGGCGCTATCGATGTATTTCTCCGAATTCTTATCGCTTCATTGCCTTCGTTTGATGACAAATGTGGCAAAGTCTCTCATAAAAAGGGATAATGCCGTTTCAGTGCCTGTCGTATATTATTTTGAACAGTAGATCTACGAACAAGTGATGATCTATTATCATTTCGAAAGATGGTGTTATGATGTTTGAAAAATCTTTCTCTAACAATTTGTTAGAATGACATGCATGGTTGGTATGATGTATTCAATATTTGAGTATCTGCACCTCATTACAATCTTACAGATTATCATGGTTTCCACTCGAATGAAGCTGCTGCTATTTACCTTGCTGTTCATTTTGTTGCAGGCAAACATCTCACTTTGGAGACTACGGCGGACAGGGAAGCAACGGCGGGCGTAGCGCAAGGGCCTTTGGGGGACCGATTCGCCTTTGACAACCCTTGCTTCCTTTCTGAAGATTCTTCGCCCAACCGCAAAAACAAGAAAGGGGCCAAAATCAAAGGTTAGTTTATCTCTTCCTCTTCTTTTAATGCAGAATGTGACCAAAACGTCTTTCATTCATCAGTTTTCCCTTCGATGGCTCCACAGCAGTACTTAACTGGTCTTTTTCTTCTCGGCTTGTGTACAGTTAGAAAAATCGAGTTGTTGCTTTTACACATTCTATCGATAAAAATTTATTTAAAAATGTTTATAAATTCTTTCTTAAATGTCAATATGTTTAACGAATCGCCACTACATAACTGTATATTTTTCCTAGTGATTTGTGTAACCAATTGAGTCAATAGATGCAACGTAATGATATGAGGCTATGTAACCGCGTTCTCAGGAGTATAGTGTCAATCTAGTGTCAAAGAGGCGGCTTATTTTTCACTAGCGCGGCTGTTGCTTGAGTACTGTTGCGCGGTGTGGAATCCGCAAGAGGAATATTTGATCCTGTAGTTAAAGCGCGTACGAAGGGCGGCTCTACAGGTTCGATAGCAGTATATCAGAGATAATCAAAATCATTGACTGGGAATCTCTTAAGGATAGAAGAACGGATTATAGGTATAAACTATCCGAGAAGTTATTAACCAGTGATTTACATGATGAAATACGTGACATCGTGATTCCCGTTTTCAGCGAACGCGATTTTCGAAGCCATACATCAAAGATATTTCGCGAGATCATGGCGAGAACGGATAGCTATTATTGGTCTCTTTTTCCAGATACTATTAGGTAAACAAATCAGGAAGACAATTGCAGAGCTCGGTGTTTTCACGCCCTATACCATACGCTATATGGTAGATCGCGGGCTATTAAAGTAAACGACGCACCCTTCAATACTTCTATATTTTACTATAAGTTATTTTTAATTTTATACTGCAACTGTGCTTTTTATTTTGATAGAGGAGCAAGCTTTATGTATAAGTCCAAGAAAATCCTTTTGATACGCTTTTAGCTCAGGAGGAACCCTTCAGCTGAAGATGTTTTTAAATGCTCATGATATTGTGTGATAAAGGTTTTACGATGAATACACTTTCTCAGGAATGTTTTGTTTATGGAAAAGTTAAATCAGAAAATGGTCTTCAAAATAGCCAATTCTGAAGTTAGAGCACAACTTTATTTTGAGTTCTAGGACGCAGGAATCTTTAGAAAAGAAAATATTCAAACAAAGACATAATTTATTTAGTAAGTTCAGAGAAAGTATGTTCGTAGAAGATGTAGCCGATATTACACGTCCTTTCTGTTACATAGACCATTCTGAAACTGCGAGGAAGATTAGGGAAAAGATGCTAGAGCGAATCGATTCAGGAATTCATTTTTTCCTCGAACGATATGCGAAAGTATTCGATTAGGAAAGTAGAGTTATGGTGCATGCACCCCCTGCCACAACCCGAAAGCTTGCAGGGCACATATGTAGATGTAAACTTCGATAGCTTAATTACTTTGTAATGGCTTCTATTTAAAATTAGGCTCATGTCCAATTGCCGATTAGAAATCAGAGTACGAGGTAGAAACTATCGTTACTCTTAGTTTTTAGAGCTTTTGAGACGATGAATTGTTAAACGACCAATGTCCTTTCTTTTTTGCCATTTCGTATGTATCGTTATACGAGAAGAAACACAAGTTTGAATTAAATTATATACAGAATTCAATTAATTATCTAAAGGGGATGAATAACGAATTCATTAACTGCAGAGATTCACATACAACGATCGCTAAACAACCAACCAAATCTCTGCCACTTGTTCATTCGATATGTTTGAAATTTGAGTTTTCGACGAAAGAGGAATATTATAATACACGTTATAAAGAATGAGTGAAACAAGTTATGAAAATTTCACAAGGGAAACTTCGCTGTGGGCTAGAATCTGATATACCTGGCCAAGAGACCAATTTTTGTTTCTTTGAGCCCAGGATTCGAACAATTTCACAGTAATTCACTAGAGACTATGCATGATTATGCGAGACGATTATCGATGTCTTTACGCGTGTCATAAATGCCAAATTTATACCAGAAAGATAAATTAAGTACTATAAAAATTTTCATTTTTGGTGCGATAATTTTTTTCTGAGAACCTGATGTTACATGTGTTTCCATCCCTCTTTTCTGTCATGGAGTGGCAGGACAGCAATTGGCGTCACAAAATAAAATTTTCAAATTTGGCGAAATTTGCATCTTATCTCCGTCTCCCTTTGAGAAATCCAGTAGGTAATCTGTAAGTGTTTTGTATTTGAGAGGGCGACTGTACCGTGGGAGTTATTCTTTCTAGATATTCCCATTCTTATCTGTCATTGATAGGAGCCATTTGTAGTTATCAGGGCATATCTAGTATGTTACTCTTCCGAATAAAACCCCTCGAGATGAAAGAAAAGAGCAAAGAAGAAAAGAGCTTGTAAAGTAGGGGGGAAATAGAAAAACTGATGGCATGTACTTGACTGTGGCTATCTTTTTATATGAAATACTTATAAAAATCACTGAAACACATTTAACTCGACGGAGAGTCATCCCCAACATCGTTTATTTGAGTAAAATCTTTATCAAAACATTCATTGCTCTCTCATTTTCGTCCGTCTACCGTTCTTTTATATTTGAATCCAATTGCCTTCAATTTCTTCCACAAGGAGGTGCGTCCTCCAGCATAAAGGTTTAATAATATTGAAATAAATCTGTTTAAGTTATTTTCAGTAATTGATGAACGGGGCTAGTAAGATTTGTTGTATGTATTGTTAATGCTATGCTATGTAACAATATATGTTGCAAGTACCTTTCTCTTTAAGTCTGGCAAGTATTTCATCTAGTCTTGGAAATCTTCCCTCGTCATAAAACCCCAAAACGGTGTTTCTCAAAGCATCCCTCTGGAAATTATCCATTTAGGAGACAGGCTTTTCCATTATTTCCTTACTTTGTATGGCGAAGAAAAAGAAACACTTTCCGTTTTTTCAGCGGACTCCCTTCCTAAAGCACAGTTATAAAGAAAACTAATTTATCGCACCAGATATATTTCAAATTATTTTAATAAGATTAACTACACTAACAGTGATAATCAAACCCAATTTTAAAATCATTGCCTTCACGAACCATGCTTCGAATTCTCCTCAAGTAAACTCCACAAGCTTCAGCAGTAGGCTGTTTATGTATCGTAGGTTTAGCGATCGTTGTATGTGAATCTCTGCAGTTAAAGAAATTCGTTATATATCCCCAATTGTCAACCTGGTAAAAGAATAGTTTGAGTGAAACATGACCAGATGAATAAATAAAGAAAGGTTCTCTCTTCGTCAGAAATGCTGACAAAAATACGAAGAGAAGGCACCCAATCGTAAGAAGCATCCCATCTCGAGGCAAACGATCGCGGGCCGCGCCGTGTTATGCGTAACCCCCGAATTAAATTTGTTTTTCTTATGTTATTTATAAACTTAGAGGTTTTGTATTTTCACAGAAAATAAATGCACTATTTTCTCCGAAACTTTCCCGCTTGAAGTTTCTTCCAGAGCAAGTAAGACGAAAGATAGCTGGCGACTACTTTCTTCGATACATTTTCTAAAAATTCTCGATCTCTCCAATAATTTCTATTGAATATTTGCCTCAAAAACGTTTGTCTGCCAAATTAATAATAAGAACGGAAAAAAAGGATTTGAAGCAGAATTTGATGTAAAAAATTTCTTGTTTCCTAAATTACAGAAGTAAAGGCACCCGTTCAAACAAAACCGGAATAAAAAAATCGAGAATGTCTTTGAATTGTAGTATTTTTGTTTGGTTGTGTTATTAATTAACCTAAAATAAATCACAACGTTATTTCCGGCATTACTTTCACTCAGTACTGAGAAAAATTGAAACGATTTTGTCTAAATTTATATTTTTATGCTAACGTTGAAGCACAGCAAAGTTCTACCACTCTCTTGATGACTGGAGGGGGTCTTTTGTCCTGTCCTATTGGATCCCTATACGAAGAGATAACATCTTCTCTCTCTCTCTCTGAACTACAAACATCTAGTGAATGGACTATAGAAGGCCTAGCTAGAGTTGGCTCCGTCTTAGCAACACCACAGCCACGGTCCTCACATAGAGGTGGGATGTAAACCTCCTCAAGGATCTCGAAGGATGAAAAGGAAAGGAAATTGAACTTCGCAATTAAATGCGTTTGTCCCGGAATAAACCCAATGGGCAAATGGAGCTAAAAAGGTTATGAGACCAGGAAACGTTTATAAAGCAATCTATAATTGTTCTGGTAAATAAAAAGCACTGAAAACCCCTTTAGAAATTCGTGTGATTCCTCGCGATGAAATTCTGCTGAGTTGTATATCGGTAAACATCAGTTCATTGAACGTGTTAGGCGATTGCTATATTTAAGCGCAGAGAAATCCATCAGCATTTTCATTTTCAAAAAAGAGATTTTTAAATATTTACTCTTTAGCTTGTTCGTGACACTCAGAAGATGGATCTTTCCGCTCTGAGGAAGTGTTTTCCAAAGTTTTCCCCTGACGGGACACTTCGCGGATTCTGCAATCCAAAAGAAAAACCGATTTTATTTTGAAGCGTACGTAGATAGTGATGGTTCACAAATTTAGATGGTTAATTTAAGTTTTCGGCAATCGCAAATCTCTTTGAAAAGTCGAGCTTTAAGATTTTATTTTCCTGTTTCCGCCACATTTATAAATATGTCGTGACTCATCTATTCTCTTTATTTTTTTTCGCGCTTTTGGTGGCGTAGCGAGAAAGCTCAGTCACACCTAGGTACCGCGTTCGAATTCCGGTTAGGGCATAGATGTATGTGTTATTAGATAAAGGGCAAATTCTAAGATTGGTATTGAAAGCCGAAAATTCGTCTTCATAATACAATGATTATTATTATTTTTCATAGAAAACGTAAAAGAGTGATCTAGCGCGAGATGGTACGCACCAAGGAAAAATCCCAAGGAAGAATGGACTTGAGAAAAGTCTGACGGGACAGGGAATCGAACCCGGGTCTCCCAATTTCCGGTCGGGTGCTCTGTCCGTTGAGCTATCCCTTTTTCAAGTCCATTCTTTCTTGGGATATTATTTTATATACTTTTATATTATATACTTTTCGCATTTTGAGAAAAGTTGCTTATCTGTTTACCTCCACGGCGCACTGACGTATGAACTCAAACCTTGCGGCAACCTGAACTATATTTGCAATTATTTTAATTATTTGCAATTATTACAAGTTTCAATCTAAATTCAACATGATGAAGAACAGTACACCATGTTTGAATAAGGAGTACCTAGAAACTTGCTAAGAGAGGATGCGGTTTAGGTACCGTATCTACCTATCTTAAAGTGATAATTTTATTAACGCCTTAACTCTTTCACATTCACTGTTAAAATATTATATTGTCATGAAAAATACAGTAGATATAACTTAAAGATTTTAGGTTGAGTTTCTCGTCTGAACAAATTGATTCTTTTTTTAAGTGACCAGTAAGGGGACCCCTATGAGTATCCACCTATGTGTGTCGAAGGAAAATTTTCTATAATTTGGCAATATTATGAAACCCCATAAGACATTTCCGAAAGTAATGCATACATAGAAATTAGTATTAAAGCATATGGTATACTATATTATTATCACATGGCATACTCTTCGATGTATATAGTACTCCATAGTTGACTTAAAACAAGGGTTTTACTGTCTTTCTCCAGCGAAATGTCTACCGCGATTGGAATTTTATAATTCAAAGATTAAAGTAATTCATTTAAACCTAGCTATTTTTATTTTGAATGCTATTTTGTTAACATGTATAATATAATGTAATATTGTTTAATAATAACTTTGATAATAATATTTGAATTCGGTTAAAAAAATTCTATGCGAAGTTTGTGCTAATAGAGAAGTGTGGCATAGATACAGCTCTGATTAAGAATCATCGTAAGAAGATTTCCTCCATCTCCTTTCTTAGTTCAGTTTATTACGGAATGAAATGGGATACTTCATATGATATTTGAATTTTAATTTGACAAATCGTGAATCATTAGCGATGGCAAATCAAAGATAGGCCTTTGGAATTTTCAGAGGATTTTATTCCTTGTGAGGTGTGTTTAGCATTGCCTAGCCCTCAGGATAGAATTGCTTCCATCAGGTTAGGCACGTAGGATGTAAGTTTTATCCCAGTTTTCGTACTAGCGATATTTCCCGTCCAAGGTTTATGGCAATTAACCATCGCTAAGTGTGAATTTTTAAGTATTTTTATTTTAATTTATCTGAAAAGACGCGCATGCATCTATTCCTATTTTTTTCATGAATACCTATCATCCATGCTAATAAAATCTTCGTTTTATAGGAAGTAACGATCAAGATCGGAATTTTGCTATGTTAAGGAAAGACTATATCTGCCTTATTCTATTAATAATGGGCTCCATAATAGCCAAGTGGGCAACGCGTTCAGTGAAGGCGGTCCCTGGTTCGATTCCCGGTAGCGGCGTACGTCCGGCATGACCTCAGCTGTCGAAGCACATTTAAAAATACTACTTCTCTATTCTTAAAAATGTCACCCATTCTATTTGTGTAAATTTGTGTATTTTGCCGATCTGTTTGAGCCTCACAAGTTACCCCGTCAAATAGTAAATGTAACATTTTATCTTAACCGTTCTTTTCTCTCATTATGCACTGAAATTTTAATGGTATAATCTTAAGTTTTGGCTTAGAGTGTAATTAGAGACATCTCTACATCTACATAAACATGTTCCACATCTACATAAATAGCCTGCAATCCGCCTTTCGGCGTGTGGCAGGGGGTGAAAACACCCTTTTAAAAACATTAAATCAGTGTTCGGTCTTCAGTGTTTCAAGATTTAATTTTTTTTACCCACGGATACAGCAAAAACTGATATTCTTTCGGTGATAATTTTCGGAATTCAGGCATCGATAGTTATTTAAGCAGCTAAATTCATAAATACATTACTTCTAGAAATGGCATTTATTTCATTTGCTCCTTTAAGGCTTGAGACGAAGCTATGATTCTTGATTTATATACCCAGATAATTAAGTACATACGTAATTTTTGTAGCATTACGTTACCAGTGAAGAGAAAGGCCGATTTACTGAAAATTTCGAACGATTCAATTCCGAAGAGTGATTCCGGTACTCTTCCAATGATCTATCGGCCAAAACGTGATATTTCTCCATGATTTTACTTACTATCTACTTGCCGACAGAGATCTGTCATATTATTAATTGTGTCAGGTTTGATTGTTTACGTTAAGTAAATTGTTTGTGTCGCGTTGTCTAGGCTAATGAAATATTCTAAAGGGCTGCAAATTGTTTATCTTCACAGTTAAAGATAGCTAATGGAATCAGCCGTTACTTTGTGGAATTTTAACAGTTATTTAAATATTAATGATTGATAAAATTTGGCAAGAATTAAAAGAATATAAAACGATTCATTGTTATTATATCATACGCGCCAAAATATTATGTTATTTAGTTATTGTTATTGTATTCAGTTATTATAATCAACAACGCAACGCAACAGTTCTCCACCAGAGGGTAGCAGTTGGTAGATATAACATTAGATTGGGCGGCCGTAGATTGCATATTGTAAGAGCACCATAATTCCACTGCACATACATTCAATTTTCACAGTCTGTCTTTGAGGCTTATGTTAAAGAGTGAACATTTTCCGGTTTTCGACGTCTCGCGACTCGCATAAAAACATTGCCCGATAATTTTCCGCGTCTCGTGTCCTTGCAAGGCCGTCTCCCCCAAAGAGAAAGTGGCCATCGCGGCGGAAAACGGTGGGCAAGAACATCTTGGGCGAGGAAAATCCTTGTCGGGAGCAAGGGGAGCAGCGAGTGGGGTGCGGCTGGCGATTGCGGTTGCCAAATGTGTAGGCGATGGAATCCTTTCTTTGTGCGCATTCCGATGTGTGCGACGCAACTCCGGCAACTCCCTCTTCTCCGAGATGCACCTCTTCAGCGCAACCCGCGGACTTTCTAGTAAACAAAGCCGCCACCAGGGGGTAGACGTCGCCGTCCGATTTTCTCCATTTATTAATCATCAATGCAAATGCGAGGCATTGTCTTTCCATTTTGTTCCACAGTATGGTGTGGGCAGATCAGGAGAGTGATTCAGATTCATTAAAATATTTATCAGGTCTTCAATCTATACTGGGAATTTCACCAGGCTCTCCTTACCGCACTCTCAATGTCTTTTATGTTGAAAATAATAAGTGATATTCAGTCCGGAGGGAATGCAATATGCGTGTGTTAGTTTCCGGACATTGAATCAATTTTTTCCAATAGGGATAGTTATGCTTATTAAAGGGAGATAACGTATGAGTCATAAGTTCCGAGATTAATGAAAAGAAGGAAAGCTAAATTCGCAATTAATGAATAATTGAACCTGTTACTGTACCCGGTTAGCTTTATTCCTTGTATCGGTGTGTTGTTAATGAAGTAAGGAGAGTAGCAAATTAAAAATAAAGGAAGCTCACTCAAAGCGCAGGGAAATGATGACTAAGGTCCTTGAAAAGGATATCAGAAAAAGGCTAGTAAAACATTAGTATGAGTGTTTTCTTATGAGGATGAAAAGCTTAGATAAAGAAAAGGAGACATTTAAAGATTAAACGCCTTTGAGGTGTTGGGGTAGAATGGAAAAAATTACTTGGATTCAGGAGTTACGTTTAATTGGTTTAATTAACTGAGGATTTTGTCTTAAGGAGGACCTCACTGAAATAACTTATATAACAAGTTACGCAGATAAGATTTATTCATTTGATGCAAAATCTTTCCAGTAATGATTTTTGTTGATGGAAATGTTAATCATTTTATTTAAATCAGTTTTTATTATTACTGGAAAATGTAGCGGTTAAACTTTCTTTGGTGTATATTTCTAAAAAAACTATATAAGAAAACGGTTACTTTTCATTTTGAGTGCGGTAATGGTCTGATCTTTGCGCTTCAACCTTCAGATATCATACATCCACTCCTGCTTTGCTTGATTGAAAAATAAATGATAAAGTGCTCTATTTGATGTGAAGCGAAATTATATTGATTGAAGAAGTAAAAGAGATGACGAAATAGGTGGGTCAAAGTAGGAGTGGATTTTCTAAGTGATATGACTTAAATTGATGCACGGGAAAAGAGAGAAGAGAAGGCAAGAACTCAAGTTATTGAATTACATATAGGAAAGTAGGGAATTTTAGGGCAAAGAAACAACTAATGGGTAAAAGACCCATGCGTCTATGTGACGAAAAGACTAAGGCAATTTTAGACCATAAATATCTTTACCCGCAAAAACCTCGCAGCTATTTGCTTCGTTTTCGGGTTACATTACTCGCTGATTGACGAACTAGTAAAAAATGAATGAACAAACGTTGAAAGATGAAAGATTTTTTGTGTTCATAAGATACAAAAAACGTTCCTGTCTTCTCCCTTACGTTGTAAACGAACCTGGTGCGGAAGCTTTTAAACGGAGACCATAAAATTCGCAAAAAGTCGGAGTGTGGCAACCCCAATCGCTGGTTAGTGTTGAGAGCAGACTGGGAAAACATTATTCCTGATTCAAAATAGGAATCACCTTGAAGGAAAGTGGTTGCCAAGGCCCCAACGGCACATGGCCAACGCCCAAACTTTTTTATTTATCGATAATAGCCTTTGCTTTCGAGGAAATCCGAACGAAACAAATGTTGAGACGATAAGGCGTACAATCTTCCAGGATATTGTGGAAGCGCCACGCTGTCTCTCTGCAGATTTTCCCCATTCGATGCAGAGAAATCAGCCAGCCGTAACCCCAAAAGAAATCGCGTTTCGTTTTCAGAGGCCGACATTTAACATCCTCAGGGCATCGCTGGTTATATGGTTCCAATTTTTTTCTTTTCGAAAAACTGCTCGAATTACATCGTTTCTGGCTGTTCGTATTCCGATAACGGGAATAATGGGAAATGGTGGAGCCAACATTATGAAAAATGCGTCAGCACCGTTTTACAATTACAGTTGCGAAAGGGAAAATGTTTAATTCAATTCATGAATCTCTACGAAACAAAAACAATTTATTTCCTTTATTCATAACTGAATTCTTAATTTCACCGTGTACAGTTATATTATGTTACATATGTTTTTTCTGCTGAATCTTTCCGTGCTATTTCACCTTTGTGCGAGTTGCAATTACACCGAATACTATTATTAGAAGGAAAAATCACGAATTCATCCAATCTCGTCAATCGAGTCGTTATCTGCTTTACTCTCGAAATACCTTATGATGTTATGATTTGGAACCCCGATCCACTCTCATGAGTTAGCACATTTAACATTTATTGCCCAAATGACCACTTTCTCTAAACTCCTTTTTGCAGTATCACAAAGAAAAATTACTCTTCTAATGCTAAGAGATATCTACTCGGTAATGGTCAAATGGAATATGCTAGCAACTAAAGTCATATTTTTGTTTTCAATTTCTTTTCGAATGCGTAAAATGGTTCAGTATGTGAATCATACTGATTTTTTAAAGTACAAATTCAAAAATTTCTATTTCATCTACCTCTGTAACGCATGCATGCCAATCTAATATGTGTGTATGCATTTTCATTCATACTTGATATTCTCTTCTTCAGCAGATGGAACAGCTTCCGAGAAAGTGGATAAGAATGCCAAGAATGAGAAGGTTGGTAAACAGTTTCTTTTTTTAAATATTGCCTTTTATTATTCTCAAGAAACTTAATCGCATATGTACCTCGGAGGAAATTCTTTATGAATCCAAATTTATACTTGTTCATATTTAACGTTTTCTTTGTTTCTTGCACTCCTTATCAGTCGAACAATGAATATCTCTTTGCATTCTCTAAAAATTTTGGCGTATTAGTACGAAAATTTAATTATAATTACTTATTTATAGAGTTCTGGAGGACGATTGGGCAAATGGACGTCTTGGAGCCCCATTGGTGCTTTGGTGGGGACAGGAGGAACTAATTCAAAGAACAATGACAAGAGGAGGGCTTTTGATGATTCTTTTATGGGGGTAAGGATTCTCATTTCAGGATTCTTTGCTTGTCAAATTTCAACTGCTAGTTAGGATGTTATTTGCTTAGCTTATCTGAACAATTCTAATTTTAAGGAAAAGGTTCACTCTTCTATTTAAAGGGAACTAAATATCCAGGAGGATGTACAGGTTTCTGTGATGCTCTGCTTGTCCTTTTTCGGTGTTTTTAATTTAATGGATAGTTTTTGTTACTTTAAATTTTAAGTCAAATCTAGATTTTTTTGCTGTCAATAATCATTCACTTTGCGAAAGCTGGCATTCATGGTTACATCAGGTTTCAGATAGTGGTTTATCCACAGTACATAACTTTATGAAATTTTTTTCAGTTCATAATAAAATTTGGATCAAAAGTGGTTATAGTTTACCAACAAATTGGGTTTTGGACAGTGGATATCATAAAATATACGAGGTCCTAATCACAAATAGAACAGTTATAAAAAGAACCTCTGCAGTTATTGTGCTTGCAATTCAAGAATGTGAGGAATTTCACTGAAAATAGGGGTTAGGGAAAGTGTCCACAAGACAAAGAGCTCATGAGGGTTTGATAACTCCAGCAGTTAAAGCTTTCATTCTGCTGTTTCACTGTTTACTCTTTACTAAACAAGGTGAAGCATATAGTGTGGTAGCAAGAATCAGAACATCAGAACACTGATCCTGGCTGTGAGAGGGAAATTAGAATTTCTGTTGCAAATGGAAAACACGTATTCAGAACAAAAACACGAAAACAATCTCAGAATTGTAAATCTCAATACTGCATGAACTTGAGCAGCTGGAGAGCCTAAATCTAGTAGGCGTCCTCACATTGTAGGGAGGATTATTGTGTTATTATTATTATTATTAAATCAGAGAGTGCATGTATTTTCATGAAAGCTACAAACATTGTAACTCAGGTATGTAACTATTTTTCTATATTATCTCTGTTTAGATCAAGGCATTTTTTTTAGGCATGGCACCAACTTTTGTATGCCAGTGTCAAAGACTTCACCCTCCATCTCCTTTAGCCACTTTTCGACTGTCTCTTTTACCTCTTCAACATCAGAAAAATTTTTCCCTCCTAAAAGTGAAAAGATAAAAATCAGATATTCATGGCAGAAAATCAGATGGTTTCTTCAATTTTCACCAAAATTTCATCAGACACAATAGATAGCCATCCATTTCTTTCTTCATCATGAGTATCGGTTCTCCCTTTTTTGGATAACCTGCACCACTCCATCAGGGGCTGATATTTCATCACTTCATTTCTATCCATCTCCAAAACTTTCTGATGAAAACTCACTGCATTTTCATTATGCAAAATTAATAAACTGATAATTGTGTAGATCTTGCACCTATGGAAGGTGGAGGCAATTGTACCACTCGATGTAAAATGACTCTATGACTGCTGCAATTGATGGATTGACCCACATAACCTCTCATTTGAACCACAGAGGATTTCCCATAAATTACAAGTGCAGCTACTTCGAAAAAAATAATCCTTATGGCTTACAGGGGCCTTGTAACTTTACTTTCTGGACGACTGTCATAAATCTAAATATAGCTTAGAAGAAAAAAAGGAGAAACTTTTCTCAAGAAACTAAATCTTGTATTTAATATCTAAGCAAAAAAAACCACAGAAGAGGCATACAACATGTTTCAATGCTTAAGCATCATCTTCAAGACACTTGACTTTTTTTTGCTTAGTTATTAAATATAGGATTTAGTTTCTTGAGAAAAGTTCCTGCTGTTTTTCTTCTTGGTTATGGAATACCACAAAGTTACTTGCAAGTCAGTTGAGTTTAAATATAACTTGCTTATTCTTTTCATTGAAGTTACAGGCTAGATACACTCTTTTCTTGAGGCTAAACTGAGAGTATAAATTCTATTGCAGGAACCAGAAAGAGTTTCAGTAGCTCTAAGAGGCCATGACTTCACAGGACTTGGTTTTAATGTCTGTGGAAACATGAGAGATGGCATCTTTGTGAGGGACGTCCTTCATCGTGGGCCTGCTTCAGAATCTGGTCAAATAGCTGCAGGTAAGCTGAACACAGTCTAAATTTACTGATGTTTATTTTTTACATACTGTTCACTGTTTTCCTCTGGTATTTTTCTAGTAACCTTATCCTTTAATATCAGTCAATGACAGTTTGATTCCTACATTGCAGCAAAGTTTGAAAAATTTATTTATCAAATTTTTACATTTTTTTATGAACAACAAATATATGACTTTGTTGTAATGTAAGTAGTGCAGGATTATTCATTATATGATTTTGGAGCTACATTCTGGCAATTTTACCAGAAAATAATATAGAATTCCTAGAAGTAATTCCTTAGTATGCTGTGACAAACTATTTAATTCTTAGACCTTGTATTATGAGTCAATTTTCATAAGGCAAAACCATGCAGGTATATGAATCAAGTCTCTTTTAAACTCGACGGAGCAGCGATTCACTTTGTATTATTTCAAGTCTCTTTTCATGCTGAATATAAAGACCTATGTTAGAAAATTAACATTCTAATGGGATATGTTTTGATAATTTTTTGGATTCATAAATTGTTAAAATATATTTGTTACCATCAGATGTTCCCAGTCCATTGCTTCTCAACCTCTGTATAAGAAAGTTCTGTTGTCTCTACTCTAATCACTTTGTCTAATTGTCTGAAAAATGTGGATTAATGAACATTCTCATATTATTGACTTTCATTATTTTAAACATAAAAAGGTGTTTGTTGCACTGCATGTGAGATTATATGGTAGTTATATAATATATAATGAATAAATTAGCTCTCAATTCATCCACGAAATCTTTGTCCTAATGGTAAGTCTTGAAGTTAAAAATAGCCAACTGGGTTCCTGTAAGTTTAATGCATATTGACTAAAGACTAAAGGAAAGAATGAATCTATTTGGACTGTAATGGATGATGATGACATTGAAAAACAAATTCATTACGTGTATGCTTCAAGTGTCAATTTAAACTAATTTTCCATAGAGATTATTTTGAGTAATCACAGCCATTTATGTATTCTAATCATTCACTCTATTTGCAGGTGACCGCATAGTCAGTTTAGGTATCTCTTTTGAGCACATGGTATTTGAAGATGCATTGACCATTTTGAGCTATGCCTCTCCATATGAGGTACTTCTTCAGGTGGAAAAGGGTGCATCTCCACCTGGAAGTACACTTCTTGCTGGCTCTGACATCAGCAGTGGCCAGACTTCACTCAAGAGAACAACAGCATCCACTGTTCCCAGCAATCTAGGGAGTGGACAGTCTCCTGATAAACAGCGACCTGTCATCTGTCATCCATTCTATCGTAGCCAATCTATAGATGACTTAGACAAGGTAAGGTATTGCATTTAAATAAAAATAGATAAAATTTGCAATACCATTTAAGGAAAGCAGTTACTAAGTATCATGGCTAAATAATTTTTTAAGTTCAATTGACTTTCTGATAGTTTTCTATAGCATTTTTCTGTAACCTTTTACTTTCAATCAGTCATTACTTAGGTACTGCTATTTACTGATGTTGACTGATCCAGTTAATATCATTCATTCATCTCTGTTTTCTTCTTCACAGTTTTCTAATCTTTCACATGATGTAATCCTCTGCATTACTCCTCACATCTCAGAACTTTCTTGTCAACTGATAACCTTTTTCTCTAGTGTACCACATATTTTTATATTCTTAAGTCATTTGAGGAACTTTGAATAGTGGTTCCCTTTAACAATAATTTCCATGATTGTGATTTAATTTAAATGTTACTGACAAAGAACAATTTTCTTTATTTAAGTATTATTTTCTTTTGATCAGTTTTCCTCTGATTATGTTTTCTCTCTGTCTTTCTCATATACCATTTCTTAAATATAATGTAATAATCTTTACTGTTCAAGTCACTGCTGTTGGAAATAATTTTTTTGGCATTGATATTTAGTTCAGACATGAAGCCAAATAAGTGGATTAGAATGCAATTAAGTAATGATATATTGTATTCATTTATTAGCAATATATTAATATTTTAAACCTAATTTTCCTTACTTTGCATTTGCAAATAGAGTAAATTAACCTTAAGCTAAAACAATAAATTAAAAATAAAATGTTAATTGGAAAAGAAACCTCAAAGTTAGAAACCTAAAAGATGATATCCCCATATGACACAAGAATTCTGTTAAATGCCATTAACCATCATTTTCACCTGCCTTATTTCCATATGTTAATAATTATAGCACTAAAAAGGGTTGGTTTTCATATTATTAGGTGAATAGCGATTTATTGATCACAAGCTTCTTTTTCAATTTCAGATAGGGAAAGCCAGCATGAATGCCAAGCGGACCCAGCAAATAGCAGAGATGACAAGAAGCAAGTCAAGATTGCAGGAGGATGGATCAAAGGGAGGTCCAGCAACTGAAGTTGAAGGTCGAGGCATGAAAGTGGAGGAAGAGAAGATCCAGAAGAGGGAAGCATCACCTCCCAAAGAGGACGAGGCAAGAACCGAAGGACACCAATCAACATTCCCTAAGTTTGGAGTTCGAGTACTTCCACCATCAGCAGGAAATCCTTCCGCATCAGAAAAGAGCAAGAGCCACAACCCAGGGGGACATCACAATAATCCAGGAGGGGATGGAAGGCAAGAGACAACCATCACAATAGCAACACCTGAACCTCAGAAGCAGAATGAGAGGAATTCAATGATTGAAATGGGTGTCTCCAAAGAAGAACCAAATCCTTCGGAAGAGAATCCCAAGATGCAAGAGGAAGAAACTAGAGTGGAAATTGAGACTCCTGAGGTAGAAAACCCATCAGAGATGGACAGGAGCAAGGAGAGCTCTGAAGAGAAAATGATAGGGGAGGTCCCAGAGGAGGTGCGAATGGCTGCAATGGCTGCAGTAACCAACAGAAAGTCAATGGGATTTGCACACACAGCCAAACCTGAAGATGAAGTGATGGAACCAAAACGTAGGCGTCAGAGGAGTGCCTCTGGAAGCAGTTCTGAAAGTGACGATGAAGATAAGGCAAATGGTGGAAAAAGGCGAGCCCCAGCACCACCTAAAAGCCTTGGCTCTCCTGAAGATGGAAATATGATAAGGTGCGACACTCCGCCTCCTGAGCAAGAAGAGCAAGGGGAGGAAAAGAAGAAAAAGGGAGGGACAAGAATAGAATTAGGAATGGATGACATAACAGTGCATCATCAGCCCACAGAAGTGCACATTGATTTTGAATCAGAGCCTGTGACACCAGGTCCTGACTCAAGAAATTCTCAAACAAGTGAATCAACCGTGACTGCATTGGAGGAAAGTGATATGGAAGTGGAGGATACTCCAGAGAAAGCTAAGAGAACAGCGACAGGAGGGAAGGCTGCATCGTTAGGTGATCTCTCTCGGCTTGAAGGAGGTGAGGTACTTCGACCCCCAAGGATGAGAGCAGGTCCATCATTTGCTGCTGGAGGATCAGAAGGAGGGGTGGTACTGGAGAGAGCAGTCTCCCTGGATCTTGGCAATGCAGAAGAAGTTGTGGTAGGAACACCACCAGTGGCTGTCACTGGAAGTGCTAAAAAGCGCAAAGCTCCTGCACCTCCAACACCTGCCTCTCGTGGTGATGCTGCAGATGAAACTGATGGAGGATTAAGAGTTAATGCCAAATCTGAGAGTGGGGAATATGGTAAAGAACCTAGGCTTGCTGGTGCCACGGACACCTTTGGGCGTCGCCTCAAGAAGTCTTCAGATTGGGGAACAATGGAGGAGGCTCTGCTAGCTGGAGGTTCTCCCTCTTCTTCTTCCACATCCTCTTCAACCTCTGCTGGAAGGACAATCCTCCATCTGAATTCTGCTCCTTCCTTCCAACTTTCCTCCACTGCTATCTCTCCCTCTGATGTCTTTTCTTCTGAGCACACTCCCTCAGAAGTTTCTACCACAAAAGTGGAAGGAGAGGAGAGCATGGAGTCTTCACCTGCCAAGGGTACCATTTCTGAAGTATCACTCCAGTCATCAGTGATCACATCAAGTGATGCAGATGTTGATTCTAATCCTACCATCTCTTCTACAACAGAGATGGTTCACAAGATAGAAGCACCCTCAAATTCCACAGCAGGGCTTGACACCAATAGGGTGATAGTAACAACTTCTACAAATTTAGAAGATTCTGTTGTTTCAACAACATATCCTGGCCAGCAGAGCAGCCGGGCAAGAGGAGATGTCGTCCATGTAGAGGTGACAGATGACCTATCCAGCAACTATCCTGGTGATGCAGCAAAGGTGACTAGTGGAGATTCTTTCCAGTCATCATTCCAGAGGGCAAGAGAGTTCTTTGAGGAGAACTCATCAGCAGCTGCAGCTGCTGATGATGACGATGATGATGATGTTACTAGCTCTCCACCATCATTGCCCACTTCTCCCATTCCAACTATGCAACCGTCGGGATCCCCATTGTCTCTACACTCAACCACCACATATATCTCCTCTATTGAAGACATTCCTGTTGTTCCCGCCAGTCTTATTGACAGGGGTGAACTTGGTGTGCACCACCACATCACAGAAATCCAGGTGAGATCTATTGGTGAAGATGGAAATCCAGTAGAGACCAGAGAATTTGTTATGGGACAAAGCAATCCTCAAACTTTCTTAAGAATGGGAGACATGCGGGATGAAGATGGTGATAGAATTTCAACTGGAAGTGGAGAAGTGAAGCTGTCCATATCTCCTGTTAAAATCCCAATGAATGACATTGACATTCCTATAAACACATATGTGAGTGACTCATTTGCTGATAATGCCAGGACAGTCATCCAAAGTGGAGCAGCTAATGTGTCTGAAGCCCTTTTGCAAGGAAGAGATATGGGTAATAAGATGGACAACCGCAATGTAGAGTCATCAACTTTCATGTCAGCATCACTTGGCTCTCCTGGAAGACCTATGGAAGTAAGTGGAGGAATCTCCAGCACTGAAACCATGGGGGATTTGGGAAATTCAACTGTGCAAATACGCATGAGGGAGGGTCCATCTGGATGGGTTCCCCAAAGGCAGAGGAGTAGCAGTAGGATGGAGGAGTCAGGGGAGGAGGTGTCTGAGGGACACAGGAACGAGGGAGTGAAACCAGCCAAAAAGAAGCCTCCAGTGCCACCAAGGAAAGACACAAGTGGCGTCACGAGGGCAGATTCTCCAACTAAGTCAGATGCCCACACAAGTAGTACATTTACTCCCAATGCGAAGACAATAGTGGAGTTGCCTATGTCATTCAACAAAAGATTGGTGCAGGTGCACGATGCAAGGGAGGAGGATGAAGAAGATGGAATTAGGTCTCATAGGGTCTCTGAGAGAGAGGTGATTCAAATTACTCCACAAGAGCTCGACAAAGTCATGATGTCACATTCCCAGTTTCTGTCCCATGCAAGGGGAGACTCTCCTTCAAAATCAGAGCAGTGGCTGTCTGGAGGACCCTCTACAAGGACTGTTGTGCATAGAATAGTAGAGCATTGGGTCTCAGATGAAGATGGAAAGATAGTGACGGAGACAACTACTGAGACAACCGTTTCTCCAGTTGAAGTGATGTCATCAGAAGCTGGCACTGTGACACCACCAAATGGTATTGTCTCAACTGCTGCTGAGAGTGAAGGGACAAATGATGCACGCAGGCAGAACATGTCTGTCACTCGTATCATGGTGGATCCAGAATTTAGTGGTGGTTTGGGAAGTGAGGGTGTTGCCAAGGCAATGATGGTTGCCAACCTTCAGTTGACAGGGATGGAAGGAAAAACTTCAGCTCCAACAGCTGGTTTACACACATAAGAGTGACAATTTTGTGTGGACTTCATTTACATATTTACAAGCATTGTTATAAGTGGTGCTGGCATATGAGATTATTTTAAACAGGTTGGCATTTATCATCTCGAATTTTAGATGCAAGTTTTCAGCCAACTTATACTTTTAAATTTGTTTTAGGGCATTATCATGGTATGCTCATTACCATGCTGGAGTCTGCGTAGTTTGCAAAAGCCCTCTGCTTCCATGATTTTCTGATAATCTAAGTTGCTTTGCTTGCAACAAACTTCAGACTACCTAACTTCAGTATAATTTAAAAGCTGATACCTTGTTTCAGAAATTACTTCAAGACTGTTGATATATTACAATCAATACTTAAATACTTGAGGAATGACCAGAAGAACTTGCAGTTATGGTCCATGGCTAGGTCTGAAAATGACAGCAGTATCTAACAGTAATTATGCTTTCGTACAGGCAGTTATGAGCCATCTTATCCCACTTTGATCATAAAATAAAGAATATATTGAGCCATTTGTGTTGACCAATCAGAAACAATCTGATCAACTTCCTATTTTAACAAGGAACATATTACTGACAAAGTTCACAGGTATTATCAATGCTTGATAAATTAGTATAGCTAGTTTTAACCATTGTGGTGAACTTAACATTGGTAATGGATCACTGTATACTTGTACAAACCTTAATAGGAGTATTTTATTGTGGGTGCTTTCTATAAACAATTTGTATAGAAAATGTGAATCATACAGCTCATTTGTGATTTAATAACATATTTCTACGTGTTGCTCAACAGTACTTTGGTAATATTAGCTGTAAATACTTATTTCCACAAAGTTATATGGAAATGTATATTAAGATAGCATATTTTTATGCAATTAACTGCAACATTCATGCAAGAATCTTTGAAGCTCTGAAGTTAGCACCTCAAAATTATAAATTGATTCATTCCATGCCAATTTTTGTTGTCCAACGGTCATTACTTGAGTTTTACAACTTAAGACTTTTCTATGATCTAAAGTCAAAATATGGGCATAATGCAGGCTCAATATTTGAAGCCTTACAATGTTTGGACAACCTCAAAATAATGTAAAATTTCATTTCCCACAAATGCATTACCCTCCAAAATGTTAAACGGCAGGATATTTCCTTGATTTTTGTATTTAAAGTGAATATTTAAAAAGAATCTCATAAGATAACACATTTGCATGAAATGAGTTAATTCATATTGCTCTTCATTTTTGGAAATAATTAAATCCATCAGATCTAATATGTTTTCCATCAAATCTCAACCATCCCAATTATTCCGTCCCCAATGGCAGAGGATGAATTTTTCTGCCAAAATATACAGAGATTTTTATCACCCTTCCAGTTACATCTGATGGCCAAACTTAGAAGTAGAAATCATCATCACAATTTGTCTTCTCAAATCTATTTAAAAATCAATGGAAAAGTACAAAATGTATTTATTTTCAATACAATAACTGTATAACTGCATGAATTGTTGAACATGTTCATATCTTTATATTTTTTACAATTTATTTGACAATATAATCAAAAATAAAAGAAAACATCACTTCAACTTTTCTATATTATTGCTTTATGTATACACAGAGAATATAAAATCCTCGTGTCCTTTACTTGCTGCACAAGGGAAAAGTTGATCTAAACATTTTATTGGGAATTTTTTCTTCCCAGAAGCAAGAAATAATGGAAACTAACCAAAATCTCAGTCTCTTCTGGTTTCGACTTTTCTCCGACAGCATCCATTAGCCTGTTGAAATAATGAAATAGTTTCCATTACTAAAATGTTATACATACTAAAAAGTTTCCTTAGGTACATACATAATTAAATAACACCAACTTTTTACTCAAACCTCCTTAAGTATGATGTCAGACTGACTTAGAACAATCAAATAAAACAATGGAGGAATAACCTCCAGGAATAAGGAGAACCATTTATTCCATCCTTACCCTTCTAAAAGATAACTTAATGAATTTGATTCAATCCATAGTAATACAGATGCAAGAATATTATGAACCACAACAAAGCAAATAATTATTTTCTTGTAAGTAGTATTTAATTTCAAGGGAGCTATGAGTTGCAATTAAACTTATGGAAAGCTTTTTAATAAAAATTTCTATGTATTCACTTATCAAAAAATTATCTTGACAACTAAATAGAAATTTCTGTAATATTAGTAAATTGATCTAACATCTCAACAATAGCAGTTGAATTTNTTTTCCAAAGGGCGCGTCCTTCGCATTATCCCGGTCTTCATTGGTCGTCTCGTCACATCCGCGAAGGCATTCAAGTCCTTACGTAATCCCTCTATATCTCCTTCTGCTTTATCGCGTTCCCTTTAAAGTGAATATTTAAAAAGAATCTCATAAGATAACACATTTGCATGAAATGAGTTAATTCATATTGCTCTTCATTTTTGGAAATAATTAAATCCATCAGATCTAATATGTTTTCCATCAAATCTCAACCATCCCAATTATTCCGTCCCCAATGGCAGAGGATGAATTTTTCTGCCAAAATATACAGAGATTTTTATCACCCTTCCAGTTACATCTGATGGCCAAACTTAGAAGTAGAAATCATCATCACAATTTGTCTTCTCAAATCTATTTAAAAATCAATGGAAAAGTACAAAATGTATTTATTTTCAATACAATAACTGTATAACTGCATGAATTGTTGAACATGTTCATATCTTTATATTTTTTACAATTTATTTGACAATATAATCAAAAATAAAAGAAAACATCACTTCAACTTTTCTATATTATTGCTTTATGTATACACAGAGAATATAAAATCCTCGTGTCCTTTACTTGCTGCACAAGGGAAAAGTTGATCTAAACATTTTATTGGGAATTTTTTCTTCCCAGAAGCAAGAAATAATGGAAACTAACCAAAATCTCAGTCTCTTCTGGTTTCGACTTTTCTCCGACAGCATCCATTAGCCTGTTGAAATAATGAAATAGTTTCCATTACTAAAATGTTATACATACTAAAAAGTTTCCTTAGGTACATACATAATTAAATAACACCAACTTTTTACTCAAACCTCCTTAAGTATGATGTCAGACTGACTTAGAACAATCAAATAAAACAATGGAGGAATAACCTCCAGGAATAAGGAGAACCATTTATTCCATCCTTACCCTTCTAAAAGATAACTTAATGAATTTGATTCAATCCATAGTAATACAGATGCAAGAATATTATGAACCACAACAAAGCAAATAATTATTTTCTTGTAAGTAGTATTTAATTTCAAGGGAGCTATGAGTTGCAATTAAACTTATGGAAAGCTTTTTAATAAAAATTTCTATGTATTCACTTATCAAAAAATTATCTTGACAACTAAATAGAAATTTCTGTAATATTAGTAAATTGATCTAACATCTCAACAATAGCAGTTGAATTTCATATTAAAGCAGAAACATTCAAGGCAAGGCAGATGATTGGGAAATATTGTAGTTAAAGCATAGTAACCCATTGACAACTCTTATGGGCTTGGATAGTGAGGGATTCTGTCTGATTCAAACAATATATAATAATACATATGAGCAGCCATTTTCCTTAACTTTCTAAATGTTTTAGAGAAAGTACCATTGCGGAATTTGTTTTGGGAAAGTACATTTGCGGAAGATATAGTAGATATTATGAGACCCCCCTGCTACCTTGGACGATCTGACAATGAGGGCAAAATAAGAGAGATAGATGCTAGGACGAGTCGATTTAAGAATTCATTCTTTCCGCGAACTATACATGATAATAATAGGCTAAAAAAATAGTCCGAACGCCCGGTGTTTTCACCCCCTGCCACACGCCGTAAGGCGGCTTGCAGGGTATTTATGTAGATGTAGATGTAGAAATCCCTACACAAATTGTACAAAATTTAAAAATCTATTCATAATGTTTCATTCAATGAATGAATGAACATGAGTATCAACATCATGTTTGGTAAATTTTCCCCATCATGAAGGAATCTAGATTAATCCCTGCCTTCTTTATCACAGCAAATCAATTAATGTCAACAATCCCAATGGAAGTCAAGGGGATAGGTGGTTTATAATGTCAAAATTTTCCTAATTTTCATTGGAATTCTTGCAATTTGAATTGAAAACTGTTATATATTCAACAACCAAAATATGGATCTCTAATCAATTTTCCTTCTTTGTGTACTTGTCTTGATCTTGTAGGACCTCTCCTACATATCTAATTATCTCCAATTTATTTGTACAAAAGAGTAAAGGGCTGCAGTCGATCAAAATGAACATGAAATGTATATACTATGGAAGGGTTTGGAGTCATCAGGACAAAAGTTTCTTATGGTAAAAAAAAAAATTAATATGTAACAGTCCATTGGTCCTGTAATGAATTCCTAAATTTTGTACTTCTATCTAAACAGGAATTGTATGAAATTATTTATTTTTAAAAGCATTGGAGAGTTACTGCCATTGGATGAATAAATATAATTAAAATGGAGATTATAGCATCATACATTATCAATCTTTATGCTAAGGTTAGCCAGATGTTTATGAATATGATTTGAATTGTGATGAATTTATAAATCTACATGTTATGTCGATGATTAATCCAATTAATATATAAATTAACAAAATGTAGATTTATAAATTCATCAGAAATTAAATTTTAAATACTAATCAAAGTTTAGGCATTCATCTCATTTTACTGTGGGCTTTCAAGCAACAATGGTGATCAAATACTTTACTGAATGACTGGTTCCAATTGATGCAGATTTGCTTCACTCAACTTGAAAAATCTTGAACTCACAATGTAATACCCTTGTTTACAAATTTCATACCATATTCTTAGAGCATAAACCATGAAAAACTAATAGTTCATGTCTTTAATAATAGATAAGAAAAAGTCATCCTTTGAAATGCTCTCCGACAATCTTTTTAGCAAACAAACTTTTCCTTACAACAAAGTGACCTCTAGATGCAAACTTAATTTCAAGGCAGGAACCAATAAAACAAAAAAATAGTGGAAATCTGGGTTTCAAGATATGAACTTTGAACTGGAACAAATTAAGTACCTAAATAGGTAGTAAGAACTGTACTTTAGATTTTAATGCAATCCTAAAATTATAAATGCTCAGCAATATATTCAGATTTTTTAGTTAATAATCAATGAAGAATACTTACTGGGAGAGACTAAGCAGATCTGCTTGAGAGTTTCAGCAAATTCCTTAAAGAATAATCAGGAGGAATTTCATGACCAAATAAACTGAGAAAATGGTAAATATTTCCTCCCTTGGCAAACTTAGTTTCAGCAACCTTTCAAGAAATAAAGTCCTATGTAATGATTTTACTCACTCGTTCTCAAACTCTGATAGGATTTTGGAAGCCTTTTCTTTTCCATGCTGTTTCACATAGTTTTGATAAGCAGACCAACTGCTAATATACCCCACAAGATCAGCAATTGTTCCTTTCTGCTCTACAACAACACTTTCATCTCTGTTGGAAAAGAATTATAGCTACATTAGAAAATCCATCAAATTAACTGTGAGAGTTGACAACATAACTTATAAATGAGACAAATTACAGCATGCTAGTAAATCAAATTTTTACTAATATTACAGCTGTTGTAAATTCAATGAAAATGACCTAATTTCATAATTGCTAGAAATGAGCATATTTTATCCAGAAAAATGTCAAATATAATCAATATTCATGTTATTACAGTTATTATATATAACCATAAATTTATAATAAAAATCTTACTACAAAGACAAGTTAGGTAAACATTTCTTAGGTAAATAGTTCAGAAATTACTGATCATACAACAATAATACATCATTAAGATGATGCAGTTGAATAACTGGATAAGAACTTAACATCACAATTTAACAACCATTACAATCCACTTCAACCAAATAATCACCATGAGCAAATTAAATTCATTTATTAAGAACTCATTAATAATTTATGAATAACCATTTACTTGTAACAAATTTAAATTTATTAAGAACACATTAATGAATTATGAATAACCATTTACTTGTACCAAATTTCTTTGCATAGTTAATGAATAATCATTGGAAAACTTATTTCTGATATGAATATTAAAAGGAAGCATAACATTAAATAAGCTTTCATGCAGATTAAAATGTATTGTTTAAGTTGTCAAAAGCATTATTAAAATGAATGCAGCAATATGCTACAAGGATATTAGTAATGAGCATTCATTAAGCACATGCATAACAGATTACTAGGTTTCACATTAATGAAAAAGATACTGAAGGGTATTATACTAAAATTATTATGAGACATACTTCAAAGGTGGCAATCCTTTAGCAGAAAGAGAACTAAAGCCAATGAAATGTAATAAATTCTTGTTGCCCACTTTATCAATAAGCAGAAGAAGCTTTATTTATGAAAAGTAATTAAAATCAATAGAAATCACAATCAATAATGCTCAAGTTCTAGTGTTTTTATAGAGTTTATCAAATTCTGTGTCATTACAATTCCAGGAGCAGTTAATATCCTCCTCACTGCCCTAGGTTTACCACCATACTCTAAAGGATACTTCAGAACTTGCTTACTTTTCAAAGATGTGACATTCTTAGAAGAAAATGAGTGATTTTCTACACTAAAAGAGGTTAATAAAGAAACTACTGAAGCAAAAGATCTAAACTATCAAGCTACAAATGTGGCAAACTACCATAGCTAGAAACAGAATTCCATTACTTTGTAATGGAGCTTTGTGTTAATATTTGCCTAAATTGAAGCCCTTCTGAACCCTGTGCAGGAATTTACAAGAATTGAGTCTTTATAAAACAGAAAATTTAAAACCTTTTCGTGTCTGATAGAGGTATTTCTATGCTAGCATAAGCTTCTTCGATGTATCTTCTTTCAGGTGGCCAATATGAATTTATATCTCCATAATAGAACTGCAAAGTTAGAATAAATTGACTGGTTACCATAACTAGAAATATTTAATACTAAAATTAAAAATTATACTTAGATATTATAATTTAAAAATTACACAAAAATTTGGAATACTAGGTAGAGTAATGTTTCTCAAAGTAGATGAAAGATAATAAAATTGATTCCACACCAATATTTACGATGATTTGAGATTCCAATTAGACCTATAAAGTAACTGATTTACTACTTATTCTTTAACAGAAAGAAATCTCTGACAAATATATTCCACAGCTTAGCATAGTTTATAATTTAAAAAAGTATAGTGGAATAAGTACAATTAATAAATTTATGAATTGAAAGGTATTCTGTCCATTTTGTTGCACAAAATTACCCAAGTATTTCCATCCTCTCTTAGAATATCTAATATTTATACACTGATTTGTAAATAGTGGCACAACATAAGGGAACCATTGAGTAGGCATTAAACTTATACAAAGAATGCAACCATTAAGAGCTGATTACACAATCAGACCTCAATATCTCTTTCATGCAAGAAAATGTATGTCTATTAATAGCATATCACACCCCTATGACTACTCTTCTTGCACTAAGTGTTCTAGGCATACCACTTTTTGCAAAACCATGTATATTGTATTCTAGTATGTTTTGTATTATTGTATGCATCTTGTAGTACATGTTATCATGTTTTACATAAAAATTGAATTTAATCTGTTCTGCGGAACCAGGTAGGATTTGAAATTTGAGGAATGAAATTGAAAATTTTTGTAAATCCAATATTAAACATCAGAACAAATAAAATTAACAAAATGAATTTTTTATACACTTTAAACTGTAGTATTTTAAGAATTAAAATATAAATTCAACCAGGTGGCGAGTAAATCTTTTATTACAAGCAATTTTACAGATTACAAGTTAATAGAGTGAACCTCTCAGATTTCTCAACATGAGCCATTTGAATTCTTTGGCTGAGAAGTGCCAAATATGCTAACAAATTATTTTCAATGCAGTAAATTGGCTGCTCAGTTATCAAAGGAAACATATTTAAACATTCTCAAACTACTCAGGAAAAAGAAGACATTGCTATTTTGTTGAACCATTACTGTCAATTAAAGTAATAAAAAATGTATAAAGATATTTAGTTTTAACTTCACTCTTTTAGCATACCAACATCAGAATATGGCAAGAGAGTTGGACTTGTATTACTTATACAGTTAGAAGCGAGACAAAACATAACATAGGGACAAAGAACTCAATGGATGGCAAAAATATTTTACAGCATTGGTTTCCACAACAGATGTATGATACTTTGCTGCATCTTGAATGCCATAAATTTAACTGTAGGATATTTTATGATCAATTCACTGAATAATTTCCCTATGTATGTAACTGTACCTTACTCAGACAAACATGTCTTACTAGTAGGATACCATCTTTGACATTACCCCCTACTAAAAGATTTTAATATGATTTTCAAATTTGAGGGAAATATTTCCGTCAAAGTAAAACTGAATTGATATGAAATTTACCATATAAAACAGTTAATTCAGGGCAATTTTAATTTTATTTGAAAAAATTATGAGTCATTAAAGATTGAGCTTTATTTATACACTCAAAAGTCTTTGTATACATCTCTTTACTGTCGCAATATTGCTTAACATGTATTTACTCAGTGCTGAAGAGATCTTATGTAAAATTTGGACTTCCGATTAAAAAATATTTCTCACTCACGGCTTAAGCATTTAAAGGATGAAATGAATAAAAATAGACAGTAAACTGATATCTTATATTTACTTTCCTGGTGTCCTAATGAACATCAATTTATTGGATAATTAAAGGAGAGATGTGAATAACAACAAATGAACACACACAACCATTCTCTAGCCTGAAAAATCTGACTAAGTGGCACTACACTCTATCGCTTTGGCTGGTGGTAGACTGGTTATCAGAGAGAATTTGTTTTAAACTGATACAAAGTATATGATGTTGTTATAGTATTTTACCTCTAGAAAAGATTTTTACAATTAATAATAGAAGATAACCTACAAAGTTTAAATTTTCAAATGCTAATACACATTTCAAATATTTTATGAATGAGATTATTCGGATCCAGCAAAATATTTCAAGCATGATTTAGATTCTAGATTAAGATTTGTACCACACAAGCAGCCAGTGGCGTACGGCAGGGAGTGTATTAACTCCTTAGCTAACCTACCCTATTAGCTTCTCTGTACAATGCGAAAAGAACGACCAGAAGTAATTATCTGTTGTAGCGATTATTTCCTTTTAATGCTTGGTCAACCCCTTTCAAAGATTACGTTCATTGTTTATTGGATTGACAATATCTTTTACTTCACCTAAAAATTCTGGACTGATGAATTTCTTGAAAAACTTATGTCGGTAATCAAATCTTCTCTCCTTGAGCGAGTACCACCCAAGTGATTTTATCATGGCTGTAATGCTACTGTTGAACCTGAAATCTCCACCGACAGAAAGGGCTGCTCTATGTTGAACCATCTCTAAATCTGAGACTAATCCTTCATGTGGATTCCAGATTGCACAGCAATGTTCGATATTTGGTTTAATGAGGGAAAAATTCTAACATCTATACTTTGAAAATGACATAAAAGGGGAAAATTATCTAAATATACCGGTAGGATTATGAATGAAAGAGGAAATATATGAAACCAGAGAAATGGAAGGATGATTTGGAATGAAAAGGCAAAAGTAGCTGGAATGAAAGTGAGTTAAATTACTAACTATTAAATTAAGTCGTTTGAATGGTATGGTCAATCCTTGTTTGAAGATATGATCAAAGTAAACAATGACAAAGAGATTAATTGCCTTATCTTTCTCTTAATCAACAATTTGTGCCACATTGATTGAAATTCTGCTGAAAATACATGAGATTTAAGGGCTAAAGCTTTCTGACCTACAAAATATTGCAAATATGCAACAAAGCATGGCTTAATGTAATGATCCAAAATATCAAATGATAAGATAATTCATGTATTATTTCATACAATTACTATGAGAATGTGATTAATTGATAAAAAAAAAGAAAGATTCAACTTCCAAAGCATTCATAAATTAATTGCTAAAGCAAGCAAACAGAAAGTGCCCTAATTTGATAAAGCAAATTTTACAAAGCATGATGCAAGAATGTGAAAATAAAGTATCAAAGCCATATCCTTTCCATGCAAAATTAAAAACTGCTGGTTTATAGAAGTTATAGAAATGAATTGCCTGGAGCAGGTTAGACAACTTCTAACTTAAATGATGAATTGAAATTATCTTGCTTCACTCAAATACAGAAGCACCAATTATAAACATTAAGAATGCTTGATTCCTTTGAACTAAGTTGATCAATACTGACGTGATAAAGATGAATTTAAATAAGGGCTACTTTTCAGTTTCCAGGAGAGCAGTATAAACGAGAGGGTTTTACAGAGCAATTGCAACACTTAAATGACGGAGCAACATTTTGCTGCCAGAACAATTACAAGGCTTAAAAGGCATTCATTTATGATCCATATTTCAGAAGTTAAACCAGTTTCTCTAGAAGGCAATGACAGTACATTGATTTGAAAATATACCTTCTTAGAATCAAGTCCTCTACCTTAGTATAGAAGATGAAGCGAACGGAATCTGGTACTTTTCAGCAGTGTAACGCCCAAGGTAACACTCTCTGCTCTCCTGAAGAGCGTATTCACCAAATGTCTCTCCATAGAGCTGGGAATAAAAATTATAACCAAAAAGGAAGCAAATGGCACCACAGATTTTTCTGAAGTTTTAAAAGCATCATAAGCAATAAATGGGAATGAATAAGAGCTTTTCCAAATCAATTAAATAAAAGATCATGGAAATTTCATGTCCAACAGCATTTCTAATAGGCCACATGATCTATATAAGATTTTAATAAAACTGGATGAGATTACACCCTAAACAAGTGGAGTAATTGACTTGGATCTGGAAAAGCAATTAAAATGCTGCATAGAGTACGTGATGTAAGTACCAAATGGATTAAACTGAAAAGCATCAACGTTATGGATCGGCTTTCAAATTTCAAGGTATAGAATCTATAGCTGTTAAGCTGCCACACTATAGCTGTTAAGACACAGCAACATACAGAGACATCATAAAGAGCACAAAAGGCTCTGATCACCTTTATGTAACCATGTAAATATCAGTAACCCAACAAATTTATATTATAGCAATGGATGAGAAAACTAGATCTATTTAAATATATGATTTTCTTCCATTCTCAGCAAAGTTTATTGTGATGGCATAGATTGTTATATGAGACAAAATGAAAAAAAAATGGAAAAGTCAAGAAGTAATGTTCTACAAAGTGTTGACAAATAAAATTAAGATCTTTAAGTTAGGTTATTGGAATGAGAAAAGGCAAGAAAATACAAATATGAAAACCAAATAATTTGGAAAATAAATTTTACTGTATATGTATAAATATGTATATGAAAATGTATAACTTTACAGAAATTTATTCAAGAAATACATCCACCATACACATATATTTTTCCAATCATTAGCAAACTCATGTACATCATTTACAGGAATCATTATAATCTTAAAAGATTCAAAACATTAGAGGGGTGAAAATGAGGGTAGGAAAGCAAATCTCTCTCTTCCTGCCATTTCAATAACAGTTGGTGCAGAGAGTGTGAGGATGGAGAATGCCTGAGAAGTTACTTAAAAATATGTTAAGCATAACAAAATAATAAAAAAGATAGGCAATAAGATATATAAAATCAAATACTAGCACTACTACTACTTCATGGTATCATTGAATACGATTTGGAGCTTTAGGATTTACTTTGGTTCTTCTTGATAATTGTAGACTTTAGTTTCTTGATAATTATAGAGAACAACCTTCTTGATCATGCGACGAGTCTGTTTTACAAACATCAATTTGCATGTGTACTCTATCTAAATGGCAATATTTTATAACAAACAATTCAATTATAACGAGCGTCCATTGCCAATGACTTACTTATTAAAGGAGAGAGTACATATAGAGGAGGTATATATTTTTCTATAGTTAAAAAAACATGAAAGCTTTTACAATGAGCATAGACAGCAATACAGCAGGGATAAGCAATGAAGGTTAACTGATGAAATTTGGAGAGTGATACACAAAAGAAATGTCCAAAGTATTAAAAGGGAATTGAATGACTGACAGAATTTCCGAGTTCAAATATAAAAAAATCATTGTGATAGTGATAAACGAACAATATCTGGATGCTGTCAACAAGATAAACCAAATGCAAATAGGTTCCCAATAAATATTTTATGAAAACTTCATTCTTGAAGGAAAGCTTACCTGATCAACTATACTGGAAAGATCTTTTGACGTCTTCAAGTGCTTCGGTCTCGGAAGCTGGTAGCCATACAGAGCCAGGGTCCCACCAGCAACTAAAACTCGTTTCACATCCTCGAAAAAGACAGGCAAATTGAACCAATGGCATGCCTGGCCCGCAGTAACTAACTGCACCGAATTATCGGTACAATTAATTTTCTCCGCATTTCCAACGCTGAAAAAACATTTTTGGGTCAAGATATATTCTATTCCGAACGCTTGCCTCCATTCATACTAACCTGTATTTAACATTCTTCGAGTGATATTTTTTGGTCGCTTCATCTACGGCAGTTTTGTTGGGATCAAATCCTAGTACGTTTTCAAAATATGGTCCCAACGCTTCTGTACTTTGGCCTGATCCACAGCCGATGTCTACAGCCAGTTTTAACGGATTTGGAATCTAAAGAAAAGGATATATAAGTAATCGAATACTGACGAAATCCCAAGCTATTCCAAAGAAAAGGACACCTTTTCGTTCACGTAGGATACTATCCGCTTGACTAGAATATCAGGGGTTGTAGGTCTAAACCTACTATAAATGGCAGCATGGCCAGCTGTTTCAAAATACTTGTAAGCCATGACTGAAGAAGACTAATTATCGATACTCTTATCAACTACTTTCAGTTACTTCTCCATAGTTTTGTTTAAAGAGGTTTCGCAATAGATGGTCTACGTTTCCGATCACAGAACACTAATACCACCAATACAATCCGATAACACCGCTAGCAGAAGCTATTCTGTCATCTGATTGGTTAGAGGACGGAACTATTCTTTGATAGGGTGCTGGGTGGTCAGCGCGGCAAGGAGTACACATTTAGCAGGTCTTTTCAATGACCTTTTTCGAAACTTTTCACAATAGACAGTACTTAGAAAGCTTTACGCCTGATTCTACATTTCTTTCGTTTCCTGAGGATTATTTATCATCGTCGACCTTTGTAAATTTGCAGGTTACGGAATGTTAGCTTCAAAGTAAGTAGGTACACATAAGAAAAGTTTGTAGTTTACACAGATTCTGTGCGGAACCTACAAACTTTTTCATTTCTTGTCTTGGCGTTCCATCAAGGCTAAATCATATTGATTATATTTACAAGTACTACATTCAAAGAAAGTTCATAGAAAAAGTCATCGCTTCCTTATGTGAGATATATAATACTTTTTAATTTAAAGCTTAGCTTTCTCTAGTATCAGCACGTTATGCTTGCAAAATTTATGCCAATGTTTATGGAGTTCGGTATTACCTATTCTACGTTTTGCTATGTATATATGAGTGCCATTTCAGTCCTAACTTCATTCATTGTTTCTTAGCCAGACTGCGGCATTCTAATCCCCCATCACTATTAGTTTTTTCTTCTTTTTCCGTTACTAATCACGTTTTCCACATGGTCCTATAGTAAAGCTGTTCCCACCTTACAGTGATCACTTTTGTGCATGTACTGTACACCCGGACAATTGCAAATGTTTCGTGGCAATCATTTATTTCCGATGCTATTTACGCTGTAACTGCTACATACCTTATCCATTTCAGGTATTTTCTGTGTTGAGTTACATGAAAGGTCTCTCCTTTTGGTAAATGCATTCTATTTATTACAATCTTTAAAAAATAATGCAGTCGCTGCTTTTAACTTCTAGGAGCAGTTATTATCACTTAAAGTTTTAAAGATTAAGTTGTTGTCAGTTAACTGACACGATTTTGAATATGAAATAATTATTTCATATTCAAAATATTAAATATTTTACACAGGATTTTTGTTACGAGCAATCTTAAGATGGCACTTACTTCAAAGCATGGTTTTATCAAACATTCTCTCAAGGTTATTCTGGTTACCTTTCTGTCTTCAACATAGAATGGTTGAAATCAGTTACTTCCTTAGTAGGGAAAATGATTATTCCTCATTGTTGGTATAATTAATTTATCATCTATATTAAACGATCTTTCATTACTTATTGGTGTGGTTAATGGTATAAATTAAAACAGGTTATCTTTTAGTGTGACAAAGATCATAAACATGTGCTCTAGGATAGAAAGAAAAGTCCAACAGACAATAGCACCCAATATATGCATTAAAAATTATATTAATAGTGAAACGAAAAATTTATTGAAAACCATTTCTTCTCAAGAGATAGAATTTTAATATTTCCTAGAAAACTTGGTATATAACTAATATTGAAAATCACAGAGAAAATGTAGAGCAGAATTAGAGTGCATATTTTTTAAATACATGTAACTTTTATAAAAATGATATCTATTCATTAACAGACAAAGGAGTATACTCATGTGAGTAATTAATTACCCATAAATGATAGTCATACAACCTTACAATATAATCACTTCCTAAAATCAATATTGAGCCGACAAAAACTTTTCAAACCTCATATTCAATAGATCTTTATGTTATTTGAAGGCAAAACTACAGTGAATGACTAAGTACAATTTAAATGTATGGCAGTTTGCTCTCATTGCATTAGGTGCTAAATACATAAAATCTTCTTTTTGCAGGATGCTCTCATTCCATCCTTCTACAAACAAGAAAAAATGAAAAGGCAAGTGATCTAACAGATAACAAGAATGGCATTATTAATTAGGTTAGCTGGTATGGATTTGTCATATGATTTTTTCTGGTTGTCTCCCTCCAACTACCAATGATATTTCTAAAGTATTTGTCGCGTACTTTACTGAGGGAATACATTTCACTGAATGATTGAGCAATTTGCAAGGCAGGATCAGTCTGAATATGAGGTAATGGGATGTTAGCCACTATAATACCAGATGGAGCAGCATTCTGTAACAGCATCTTTCCCAGTTAAGGCTACATCAATGATACAATGTCGAGATTCATAAAATAATATTTCATTAAAAGGTAACAAAACCTTTAAATTATAACAAATAAAACCTTTCTGGGAAAATTTATAATGCAAGAATATATTACACAATGTGTTTAGATGAAAACCTTAACCGATGTTGATCATAAGATTAAAGACAAAAGAATTGCCTTAGTAAACTATCAAAAATGTATGAAATGAATTAACTCATCAATTCTTAAAAATCTACCATAAGAGGTTGTAATGACTAGTTTTGCTTGGTTATACATCATTAGATACAAAGCAATAAAAAATTAATCAGTCGCAAAATGGGAAACTTCATAAGTTTGTTGATAAATATGATGCATTCATAAAAAGAATTGGCCCATTTGGTGGATTCTATTAATGGTTGATGATTTGCTTTAACTACATTTTGACAAAGTATAAATCATCCAAAATGGAATTCATCACTCCATAGTGAAGGTTACTGAGACCAGCCTTTCGACTTATTTATAAACTTCAACTTTTTAAGCTTGGTGTGTTCAACACTCTCTGCAATCACAATCTCTAGCTCTGAAGAGCTGCCAATGGAATACATAAATGATAACGTCTGCCCCATTCTTTTAGCTGCTTTTCCCTTTCTTAAACCTTTGCCTGGCTTGGGCTTTAGTGTAACGATGGCCTCGTTCACCTCCACCTCCTTTGATTTCTTCTTCTGCTGTCTCTGCAGCTTCATCTTTGCCATCATCTGAAAAATTGAAACTATGACTTATTGTTTGATGGGTTCCCCATGGTAACAGTAGTATTTCATATGATTCTACTCACCAAACAAGTCAACCGGTGGTTGCAACAGGGCTTTTCTTTGACACTTGACCCAGTAACGGAATCCTCTAGCAATCCCATATCCAAGCATTGCTATTCCAATTGTGAGCAGTGCCATGAGAATTGGATGCTATAAAGGATTTTAAACATTAACTGACAAACCATTAGAATACCTTAATATTTGTATTCAATTTCAGCACTTTGCATTCTTTCAGGAAAAATAGCCGAAGAATGCTTGCAAATTGACTAAAAGAAACATTATCATCTACAATCCACTTTTTGTAATAAAAATTATGTCATTGGTCACTAAAAGTTTGAGTAATTCAATTTAAACTTAAGAAGTGGGAGAACAAATCTTTGTCGCTTGATTCAGTGGTTAGCATTGTAATTTACATTGATTGCAAATCTTTGTATTTAAAAACCTTACATCTCGACTTGAAATTTAATGCAATAGTCTTTACGTCTTAGACACATAGAAGAAACGAACATCTCTTACCCCAAGAGTAGGTTTTTGGGTGAATGCGTGTTCCCCTATCACAATAGTTACACCAACAATTATACCAATTCCTGCTCCAAGCCATGGGATCTGTTCATCAGCTGAAAATGACAAGGTCATAAGTAAAAAATTGTTGCTGGAACAAAAAAATATTTCAATAGTTATCTTTTTTATTATGATTATGTTAACCTTTTCTATCCTTCTGTCGTCCTAGTGTTGCCCTCCTTATCGCATCCATTATACTTTGGTCCTCTGGTTGTAGCTGCAAAGCCATTTTGTATGAGAGTAACGCATCATTAAAATGGTAAGTGGCATATTCCACTTCTGCTTTTCTAAAATAACCCTGTGAAAAATAGACAAAATTTAAGTTAAAACGCCGACTATCCCGTGAACCCACACAGAAATTTATTAATACTGAAGAATAATATTTTACAGAAGAAAAATTTATGAGTTACAGCTATTGATTTGTCATTATTTTATAGGTGCATTTACTATGACAGACGAAATTTGTAAGGCATTATAATTGTTGATTGAAGAAGAAAAGAAATCTTTTTAAATACTTGCATACCTTTGCCCACTCAGGTTTTAACTTAAGGGTTTGTTTCGCATCTTCTAATGCAAAATGAAACTGCTGCATCTTCAAGAAGGCCAGAGATCTGTTGCTGTATAAAGAAGGATTTTGCGGATCCAGCTTAATGGCATCCGTGTAGTGAAGTTCTGCTTCCGCGTAGTTTCCATCTTTCACACATTTGTTGCCTTTTTCCTTCAATTCTTGAACCTATAATGCAAAATGTAGTTAATATTCTGAGATATCATAAATGAGCATCGACAAAATTTCTGAAAATGCGAAATCGTGGGACCTAATTGTAACAACTTCAAGCCTACCTACACCTCAAGCGGTATGCCAAATTAAAACTTAAATATAAAGTTTGCTTTCATAATGACATAAACTAGAATGACAGGAAAATGACAACTGATTACCTCGTCAGCGTTCGCCATACTACTACCGCATTCTGCTATAACAACCGAAGAACGAAAGTTAGCGCGGTCATTTAATTTTTGTCGGATAGCGTGTATATGCCGAAATGTAAATTTGACATCGAATCATCTGTGATTTGAAGATGAAATGAGATATAGCTCTTTATAATATATTTGTAGATAAGGATAAACATTTAAAAGTAGTTTTTGTTGTACTTTTGTATTGTACATACCTTTTAAAATTCAGGCCTTTATAATGATGTTTTCTTCAGGCTAACAGAAATGCATTTTAAAGTTTTTCAAATTTATTAAACGGGAATTTAGGACAAAATTTGCCCAGGGGGAAAGTTATAGTGAGTAGCTTAATTTCTAGGGCCTCGAAAAAGACCTGCTATGCAGTTATAATTCGTATTAACCAGGGGTCATTCATTCATTTCCGACCTTTATTGTTTGATTATGAATGAATTAAGTTGAGATATAAGAAATTCCAAAAAATAAATTAAACTAGAGATTATATTAAATTATACTAAAGAGCATGAAATAAGGAATTTGCTAGAAATGAGTTTTACAACGCAACAATGATATTTCCGATCTGCAGAGAGTGGATTACAAATAACTCTTACCCGTATGCTATAATAAGGTTTCTGTTGTTTCTCGGAAATACCTTGGAGAGGAGAGTATTGATAAACATTAGCTCAGCAGAAAATTTAACTCAGCAAGGTTGATTATCTATGATTCGGTGGAGATTCATCATTAAAACCCTATCAACACTTTCCAGAGTTTGATAGGGCTTTAACGATTATCTATGAGAATTCAACTTTTCTTCCTCTATCCAAAAGATTAAGACTTCCGCTAAATCAGTTGGCCTTGTTGTGACTGCATTGTATGTGTTGACTGCTAATTCCTCACATGAAATCTTCACGTGATCCTCTTTTGCTGATTAATTTTAATTATTTAATCTGAAACATAAAAGAATCATTCCCGAATTCACATTTTTCCTGTATTAAGATAACCCGTCGCATTCGGAATTGGACACTTTATTTGTCATGTATTGCTTTACCTCTCGATGATAACAATTACAAGACAATTGTGATACTACGAGATAATTTATTGCTTCAATACTATCACTGATAATTTGAGAATTTACGGCTTTCGATCAAGTAAAAAAATTATGGACAGGACGGTGGATGAATTACCTTTTCTCGGAGCTGATAATGATATCATTTTCTTGACAGTTTTATATCCAAAAGTCTTCTCTGGATTATTTAGTGTAATTTGGAATGTCACAGATGTAGGTTATCGCCAAAAGGCAACTTGTTTTTGTTATCTGCATGCATTTGCACATTTACTATCTTTCTATCTTCAACGTCTAAAGAAAACGATTGAAACTCTTTTGAGATTCCTTATAATAGTTTTAATGGCGTTTAACTCAGAAGAAATGGTAATAAATAGTGTGTTATATAACACAATATTGTGTATAGCTGGATTGGGAAAGCAAGGAAAAGGAGAGAAAATTTCGTAGAATATCAAAAGCCTGTCCATATGTTAAATTGGGACTAAACTAACCGGCCGCAGAGTGGTTAGCTAGCGCTCCAACGCCAAGGTCCCGGGCTCGAATCCCGGCTAGTCGGATTTTTCCGGTTAGGGAATAGTCGTGAGTTCGTCCGTTGTTATTGTTTGAAGCCCACTACTGTAATTGTCCTATAAATTGATGTTTATAGGGGCATTGAGATATATAAAAAAACTAGTGGGAACTTGTACAATCCATCAAATAATGTAGCTGAGGTGGTTAATTAATTTCCTGAAAACTTATGAGAAGTCTTTATTGCGGATTTTTAATTCAAGATTCCGCATTGTAAGTACATGGAATGAAAAAAATACTCGCTGATCTCAAAAAACTAATTGGATATAACTTCACAAAGGTATCTTGCACTAAAAGTCGCGATGTCACAAAAACAATAAGCTCCGCAGCTTTTACGTGTAGAAATGTTTTCCCTAATGAAATTTTGTATCCGCTTTTGATCAAATGGTCGCAGTGAATAATTTTTCATTCGATACCATCAAAAATTTACTTTACTAATATTTGATGTATTTTGATAGCTAAACACTAAAGGGACGACGATTTCGGGTAAATAATTTCGAAAGTTACAATTACATTAGTAATCATTAATAGAAAATGTAACTCAGTTCGAGCAGCTAAAAGACATTAGAAAACAAATCATATTGTCCAATGATTGGAAAACATCAATCCAAAGTCTATCTCATGTTTCTTTTCGCTGAAATCGCAATCTACGGGCAGAAATAAAACTCATCGAACACGAATGAGAGTTAAGAAATTTTAAATCATGAAAAGCAGCAATTTTTTCATAGTCCAGTCATCCGTGTACTGGGCGGCTTTGAGCGTTTAGGCGCCCAAGGTCTGAGGAAGAGGGCTCGGTTGCAAATGTCTACCTAGAATCCTGACAGATATATTGTTTGCCATATTCAAAATGAAAAGTAATTACACTTGTGAAATGAAATTTGGGGCCCGGATGCTTGAAATCTACGGAACCCCTTATTACCTGGGTCTGTATTCGCTCCAATACAAAGTCGTTCTAAAGCAACCCTCGCCCATCTTTACCAAGAAATGGTAAAACATACTGAGGGCGACCCTAGCTCCCGGGCGCTTATTTTTTTTTAGTAGATACAACCTACTGCTTACCCGCTTACTGGCTGGTGCAGGCCTTGTCCTTATATTACGCGGGATATGGGAATTAAGTCAGTCTCGCGGTTTAAGAAAACTGTAGCATGACATCAAGAATAATGTTCTAAATTTAAGTTATTACCCTTAATTTTCCTCATTTTAGCAAGAGAGAGAGATTTCGATGCTCACATAACGCCCTCACCTAATTTTCCCACATTTTACCGCAATACGAATGAGAGTCTTAATGTGCCGCAGGAGTCCTCAAAATTCATTATGTATGTACGTAAGTTTGCGTCGTACATGTGGATACTTTGTGAGATTTTTAATGTTTATCGGGAATTTCATTCTTGGTTATTTCTTATCCATCAATTTTACTTTGGAATAGTAATAGTGGTTTGGTACGAGGCTAAGTTTGAGTTCGTACATTGGCCATTCGTTTAGAAATAGCAGCTTAAAGTTGTCGGCAAGAATGGAGATTTATTCAATTCGCATTTTTTATCAAATTTTTCTATTTCTGTACAAAATTTTCTTTATTTGCATTCGGCGAGAATATTCTGCTCCTCACGAATAGGATTTTCCATCAGTAAAACAATGTTTTGATGCAGTGATGCATTTTTATGGAAAAGTATCATAAGCAGCTACTAATCCCGATATTCATTAAATCAAATTATAAAAAGAATTTGTCTGTTTTTAAGCCAATTTATCTGTTTTTTTTGTTCCGTAGATGTATTTATTATGCTGCTCATTATTAACTTCTGATTAAGCCCTATATTTTCATTGTGAAATAAGCAATAATCTAATGATGAGAATTTGAAATTAAATAAAGTTTTGCAACTGGAAATTTCACTTTCTTATCACACCTGTCTCCTTTTTTCAACACTTTTATTCAGCTAACTGTGACTCATTGCCTCCCCTCCCTTATTCTTGCACATTCATCCCCTCTTTTTCCCACACCATGGCTCATCTCACCTTAAAAATCACCAGGACATTCCAAACTTATCATTTCTTGGCTTCCCTTTGCATCCTATTCCTCACCATGGATCCAGTAAAGAGCTGTCTATTTGTTGTGTTGCTAGCTTACCTCACACCCCCTTTTACTGGTCAGCTGTACAACTTTGAATCAGGGAATCTCACTGCAAATGGTCTGCAAACTCCTTGCAATGCTTTTCAGCCATGGACAATTACTCATGATCTTCCAGATCTAGTTCAGCCTCCAGAAAATTCCAGTGGTTTTGCAACATGCATCGTATCTGAATATAGCTGCATGAAGACCATGAAGACCCTTGAATTGCAGAAAGGAGTGTACAAGATGCGGGTGCGTTTGTGGCTACAGCATTTTGTAGCAGGTGATAGCCGATTATCCATAAGTCTCTGGAGGTCTGGACTGATGGTGATTGACAAGGTTTTTGATCACAATAAAAGTGAATGGGTGGAAACGACAGAAATTTTTGAAATTGTCAGTGATGGAAAATATATGGTAAGCAAATCTAGAATTATATAGAAGTAATATCATGTTTGTGAAATATTTATTATTTATCCTTAATGCTAGAGCATTGTTTCCAAATAAGGGTACTATGCTTTCATGAGAAAAGCTCTGTGTAACCTTAAGAGGATTACAGGTGCACCATATTATAGTAGTACACATTTAGTTCAACTCATGACCACATTCCACTCCAACCAACTGTGGTAAGTCAATTTTGACGTAAATCAGTTATTTATCACTTTTGTTACTTTTTGATAGAAATGTTTACTATAGCAGAAAAGCTCATGATCATTCGTGGGACATTTTCAAAGAAAGAACACTGAATAGTTTCCACCAGAACGGAACTTAAAAACATTGCTTCCCATAAAATTACTCCATTTCTTGTCAGTCCAACTCAATGCCAGACCTCATGGAGGAGGCTTCCTTTCTTAGGAAACCTTTCCTACCGTCTGGAGAGAATACTCCCTATGAACATCCAGCCAGCATTCTACACTCCTATGAACTTGAAGACGCTCTGTACTGCCAAAGACAAAAGAGACCTGGACTTCCTTAGCAGGGTATACAAACTCTCCTGCAATGGTTGCACATGTCATTATCTTGGTCAAACTGGGAGAAGATTAGAACCTCGGAGCATAAGCGCTGCCTATGTACGGGCAGTCCAGGTTCGGCCTTCGCAGGTCATCCCATTGCCCAGAACCACTGTAGTGATTTCCAACCTCACCTTCTACAAAGAGAGGAGAAAAGCCCTAGACGCATTCGATATAAAAGAAATTTCTAAAAATTTCATAACAAAAGAATATTTGTTCCCTAATGCCTCCCCCTTCTCTCCCTACCAGCTACTTTATTCCCTTCTCTCCATCCACCCCTGTAACCATCTTCCACTTCCCCTCTCTGTTCCCATATTTAAGATCTGCTTGCCATGTATTTCTTACCAGAAGATGTCAACCCATTGACAGAACCAGTCGTGAAATAAACCTTTGGTGGAAATTATTCAGTGTTCTTTCTTTGAAAATGTGTGCAGAACTCCATCAAGTCACACTTGATCATATTAATTTTATTACTGCTGGGATTCAATAAGTTTAGAAACAAGTTCTTTATCTACCTATTGTTACAGAGTATGCAACTTTGCACTGCATTTGTCTATGTGTATGGACATACATACATTCATTTACTATTCTAATTTTAAATATTTGTTAACAAAACTTTAATATGAAATGAGAAAGAAATACTTAAGTTATACTCTCCTCCTACCAATTGCATTGGTAACTTTACTGTTAATGTTCTGCTACGTATGGTATCTGAAAGATTTACAAACCAGTTTGGCAAACTCAGAAAATTCTAAGAACCAGTTTGCAAAACTGGATGCTTTTCCAGTGAATCCAACAACTGCTCATGATGTCTCTTCTGAAAAATATTCTTTGAGAATTGATGTATTGAAATTGAGATAGATTGAGATTTTAACTGATGCTGATAAATGGCTGATGCCCGTTTTCTACCTGTGTGAATAATGACTTGCCTCTATCTAAAGAGATACAGAATTATAGTAGTAGTGAATTGAACCATTCATAGGTCACATAGGCTGTAAGCCAATGACTGCCTGTACATTATATTATCTTCTCTCTTAGCAAAATGGAGCAGTGTTGGGTTCTACAAAGAAGTGGAACCTAGCTGAATAGCCTTTACTGAGGGGTTAAGGATTTTTGCTGTTGCTTTTCTTAATTTTGACATTTATACTCTTCTTTTTTCAGCTATTTTGATTATAATTTGTTGACAATTAGGGATTGATACAAGAAAATGTGGATGTAAATACGCATATGTGCCTATCAATTATGCCCTGTGTTTTCATTTTAATGAGACTGGTAGCTGTTGCGTCCTAAAGAAGAGATGGTATTTAATGATTATGTTAGTATTTTAGAAAATGTATAATTTACCCTTCCAGGAAGATAGTACCCGTATTTTGGAAACTTTCTTTAATGCCCTTCCTTCTATGTTGCCCTTGACTGTCACTTTTTGTCCATGTCAAGGTAACATTTAACTCCTACTTATATGACCATAAATGATTGCATATTACCTATTTTCTACCTCCAGTGACTACCTATTTTCATATCGAATTAATGAAAATAATAGAGGTGAATAATGTTTCAACAATTAATTTTTGGAGAATTTCCTATAATTTGGGTTATGTTGTTGATTGTATTGTAGACACCCAAATTCTGTCTTACAGATACAATTGCTGGGCTACTACTCCAATGGGTGGCTGTTTGTTGATGAATTTGAATTGATTTTCCTGGAACTCCCAAGTTCTACCACTGAGAATGGCAAGTAAAAATGAATTATTAAAATAAAAAATTTTCTGGATGAAATAATAATTACTTCAAACTAATTTAACTATAACCTGTAACTCTAATTTAATTACTTTAACTAATTTTTTCAAATAATTACCTATTTTCAATAACCTAAGTAAAAATCTTTTTTTAACGCAGACTTCTCAACTGATACTACTGAAGAAACCACAGCTGGGGAGGTCACTGCCACAGACTTCACAACCGTTATTACATAAGAAACTACACCAGGAGAGTTTTCTACAACAGACTTCCAAAATACAGCAGGGGAGGTTTCTACCACCAACTTCACAACCAGTACAACACAGAAAAAAATACATAAGGAGAGATATCTACCACTGACTTCCGTACCAGTACTACAGAAGAAACTACAGCAGACTACCAAACTATTACTGCTGAAGAAACTATATTAATGTTTAGAATAATGAAATATTTAGAAACAACAGACAAGTGGCAGCCTTTTCTTGCCTCAAGAAAAACTGTAATATATCACCTGATTTAGTAGCAGGTTAGTACCTAAATTGGTGAAACTTGAGAATTGACTTTGAGTGAAATTTTTGGTACAAAACTTAACTTCTTTTGCCTCCTTTGCATCCTTATTTTATGTGAACCATCCCCGTTTTATCCCACTGAAGTCATTATATATAGTGTTGAAACCAGTGTTTTTGTTATGACATAATTATTCTGAGTTAAATATTTGGGGATGACATTTCTCTGGAGATAACTGTCAGTTAATATGATTGGTTACCAAATTAGATTTTCTACATACCTAACCTATAGTTTTCCCATAACAGAAATATTTCTGGATGGAGCTCTCTCCATGCAGCATGCACATAAGCCTACTATGCTGAAAAACTGTAATTGGCTCTTTAGGTGCCATGATTAGTATGGTACAAGAGAGGATGCTGAATGTATCATCATCAAATTGTTATTCAAACTAGTGAGCTAATGAGGTAGTATGAAGTAATAATTCTGAAGGTAGATATAGATTCCTCTTTCAACATTGTTAAGTAGATCTCATTACACCTATTTTCCAACTCTTGTTAACCCATCTAAGATTGCTGGCTGATTATCTCCAGATTTCCATTTGAGAGTAAATGCATATCACCTTGAATGACCCTGAGATATGCAAGAAATCTTTTTTTATCAGAGTATTTTCTTTATGGCATTTAAAATACTCAAATATAATGTATCTCATGTGCAGAACTTCTCTTAGAGTTCAAATACGTAAGGGTTGTACACAGTCTATGAAAGAATCATATTCAAAAATCAATAAAAGATAAGAAGATAGTTTGGAAAAAAGAAGAGGTAGTAGGTTCTGAATGTTTATGGGATTTAAAGGGGGATGGAACTTTACAAAGATTTAATACATAGAAAAGGGGTAAGCTTTTATAGTGGTAGCATTCTTTTATCATTCCTTCTATTGGAAGGCTGTTGTACTGAGAATGAAGAAATCAGGAAAATTTCCATAATCACTCCATACTTTTTATATGTAGTAGTCTTAGTCTCTATGATGAATTTATAATTTTTAGTAAACTTCTTATAGTAAATCTATATACTTAAAACTGTTCATTAGTTTTTTATCCTATTCACTGCCCATAGGCAGGCTATGCCTCTGTATTATGGAGCTGCAAATATGGAATGGAGATTTCCTTTAATGTGGTATTTATTGCTTTGTCTTTGGAAAATTTCCTGTCATAAAAATAGTTCCTGTTATGAATTTCTCAGAGTTTCAGCTGTTGCTTTATGTTTTAGGGGGAGGATTGAATTAAACATAGCTGCAGATGTAAGAAAAGACTAAACCTTTAAATTTATGTCTGATTAATTGTATTCTTTTGAAAAAGATTGTCCAGAAGAATATGCTTGCTGAGCTGTTTCTTCCCAGGGTTTGAGTGTCAGAGAAGATTTCTTTTTTCATACACAAATTGATTAAATTGCTGTATTCTAAAAAAATAGTGGAATTATGAGATAAAATATTAAATAATATAATGAATAAAGAATAATGGTATAGCAAGTTAATTACACAAATATAATGTAAATTTATTGCAATTAATTTTTCTTTTGTTGATATGCATGGGTGCTTTGAAACATTACAGCCAGTACAGCTGAAGATTTTCATTGAATGAGGAGATCTATAATACAATGAAGTAATTTAGCAATTGATCCATCTTCAGTTTTGTTTTATCTAATTGCGTACAATACAATTATGAAACTGGATTGAGAAATTATTTTCCTTACCTCCAAATCACATTTACATGTATTGTTTTTGGGATAATAGTATGTGAAATAAGACGTAGCTGTTGTTGAAAGGAAAGAAAGTTGTAACATAACTGTTAATGAATTAGAGGTTTAAAAACTCTGTAAGCTGTATGTAGGCAGGTGGAACTCCCATTTAGAGACAAATGGGAAGTTCCAGATTACGGATTTCTGGAAATTCCTAATGCACATTTCATGGCCAGGAAATTAAATTTCCTATCCAGGAGGTCTTGATAATGGAGACATTGTCTCTGAACATTGGGTCCCAGAAATCGGTAATCTGGAGCTTCCTATTTGTCCCTAAATGCAAGTTCCACCAGCCAACATACAGCTTACAGAGTGTTTTTAAACCTCTAATACCTGTTATTAAAGAATAATACCTAGTTCTCCAGCAGAATAAGCCATCACCCAAGAATTCACCAAACACATTCTTTACTTCAGTCTCACTAATTTAGTTTATGAGTTTGGACATTGATGAATTGGAGCCAGGAACCAAAGTCTTGAGAGATTTTTTCTCAGCATTTAGAAAGCTACATTTGGTCAGAAAATCAAAGCAATGGAAAGAAAATTGAGAATTATCATTTGCGTGAAAACACCACATCATTAGTAAATCTAGTATGTCTTGTTAATAAGCATTTCTTATGTGCTAGCATTAAAATTTATAACTGAAAATAACCATCAGAGGCTCTGATTTTGAGGAACAATTTTGTATTATTCTGTATTTATTGACTCAAATAACTTCTATTTATGTGAGCAATATAATGTCATGCCCATCTATTAAAACATATTATTGTATGTAGTAACAATCTACTTTCTGTTTGCAATGCAAATCATTCACACTAGCACTTAATTCATTGTATGCTCATTTATCACAACTCCCTTCCAGATTGGCTTCTAAAGTGGAAACCAGTCTAGAGGAAAATTTATAACATGGAATATTGGTTAACATGATGTACAGGATCTGTCTTTCTCCTCTGCCTTGACATGAAATTTATCTTAACTTGTTTAGTGCAGAATGATATCACAAAATAACTGCTAACAGAGAAATATTTTATGGCCTCTAAGGAATACATCTTCACAGAATTCTTCAGATAACACAAAACAGCATTCATGGTGCAATTTCCATCCAAATAAAAATGATCATTACATATTTTAAATAGTGATTAAATTTGGGAATTATTTTATAAATAGCTGGGTTTATCAAATTTTTTGAATTTATGGTTAAAATTTTTTTCATTCAATGAGTATGGAGCATGATGCTTCTCAATGTAAGAACCGATGAATACCCATCTCTATAGAACTCAAATCAGCAGCTTTCATTTGCAAGGAATTCTATTGACTCAAATTTGTTTAATGCAAATTGTGTCGGTTGCTCCCTAACAGTTTGTGTTTGCTGATCTCTGCTGTACCTGATTTACATTTACATTTAAACCTTGCAAGCTGCCAATGGCGCATGGCAGGGGGTGTGAAAACACAAATAATCCATACTCTAACTGCTATTATCTTCTCTAATACTACGAGGGAAAAAACGAACAGAAGTAACTATCTGTCCTGGCAATCCCTTCCATGAATCGCTTATTAGTTTTCACACTGAGCTCGGGCATGTTGCTAACTGGAATAACAATATCAGCTATCTCGTCGATGAGATCTGTAGTGATAAACTTTTCAAAAACTTATGTTGGTAATCAAGTCTTTTATCCTTAAACAAATTCCACCTGATAGATTCTATCATAGCCAAAGCACTACTGTCGAATCTAAAATCTCCCTTGACAAACCTAGCTGCTCTATGTTGAACCATCTCAAGATCGGAGACTATTACTACTTTATGAGGATACCAAGTTACATAGCAATACTGGAGGAGAGGTTGAATTAGGGAAAAGTACACTATTTCCTTTATTCTCGATGAACATCCCCTCAGGATCCTACTGGCTATCGTTTGCATTCCATTTGCCTTTCCTACTACGCTTCTAATATACTCTTTGAAGGAAAAAATACTACTGATCATGATTCCTAAGTATTTATATGTCTCACAAACTCCATAGGATGATTTGAAATATGATAAAGTGCATGGGTAATATTGGAAGAATGTGTAAAAGACAGCTATGCACTTCTTAGCATTCAAGTCAAGCTGCCAATCACTGCACCAACCTGAAATAATGTTTAGATAGTTCTGTAAACAAACGGTGTCATTGTGTGATACGACCTTCTCTGTAAATAGCAGTATCATTAGCTAATAGCCTAACCTTAGGCTTCACACTATCCACTAAATCGTTAATGTAAATTAGGAACAAAATTAGTTCTATTACACTTCCCTGCGGAACATTGGATGTGAGGCAAACCTCATCAGATAAAATTTTGTCTAATGCAACATGCTGCAATCTGTTTCTGAAAAATTATTTTATCCATCCAGCAACTTTTCCATCAACCCCATATACCTTCAACTTATGCATTAGTTTTTCATTGGATACTCTATTGAATGCTTTCCTAAAATCTAGAAATACGGCGTCAGTTATAAAACCCTTATTCAACTGCTTTAACTATTTCGTTGAGAAAAAGGGCTAACTGAGTCTTGCATGACCTACCTTTACAGAAACCGTATTGGTATTGACTAATTGACCCCTTATCACCTAGGAAGCGCATTACTGAACTAACTAAAATATGCTCAAGTGTTTTACAAAAAATTGACGTTAAAGATATTGGCCAGTAGTCCTCCAGTTTCAAGGAACCGGAGTGATGTGCTCTTCTCCACAGCATTGGTACAACGCCTTCATCCAAAGTTTTCTTATAAAGTATGAAAAGAAGAGGAGCAAGCTCATTTGCCAGTGTTTGAATTACTAGTGATGGAATACCTTCAGGTCCCGCCTTTTTCCTGTTGACCTGCTGCAATAACTTCGCTATCCCAACCACTATAAACTTTGAATTTTCTGAGGTTAGCTCCTGTTCCCTTTCAGAATTACTCACTTGTTCCACCCTACTAAGCTCGCACATATCACCTTGCCTACTACTGTGAGTATTATGCTCATATATCATTCTCAATACCTTTGTATTCTTTATCCCTATCTTGTACTCTAACCTTAAAAAATACACACTTGTTTAAACACCCTAAGCTCAACCATCTCCGCAGCCTTGGCCATATGATGCACTCCAGAGCAGTTTAGAGAAGCCCTACATGGGTCAAGAGAGTAGTGCAGCTCGATGAAGCCCATTCCCTTACCCCAACAGAAATCCATCAGTCAACAGCTCAGACCCTCCATCCTATTCCAAGCCATACAACCACGGTCAATCTGAGGGACAATACTACATATGGAAAGCTTAATGTCAACGCCAGCCAACAAACATATTGTTAATGTTATTGTTCATACAGTATATATATATATAATTATATATATTATTGTAGTAGTAGTATTGTTAAAAGTGCTTTGACTGCTTGGGTCATTTTGCACATAGTCTCCCACCGGGAATCGAACCTGGGACCACCTTCACCGAAGTCGAATGCGTTGCCCACTTGGCTTCCTGGGAGTCTGTTATTATTATTATCTACTGTTATTGTTTATACTAAATCAGGCTTTGAATTCACCTTTCAATATATTAATTCGAATTGGATGTACTTTCAACATAATGAAGAAAAGAAGAGCATAATCTCATTTCCTACAGTCGTAATCAGATGTTATGCTCCTTTCAAATACTGGTATATATGTTGGTACAAAATTTTTATTTCCATTCTGTTTTATTTTCTTCTTTAAGACCTATCTTCTCTCTTCCTGGCAATTCTTGGCGTCTTTCTGGTTTAGTTTTTCATAAAAAGAGCACTCTTTGAATACAGTTGCCTCCCATTTGATTTCTTTTTGTTATCTGTAAATGAGGTATAAATAAAAGTATTTTCACTGCTGTCGCAAACCAATACTTTAAGTATTTAATTATCTTAGATTGAAGATTGACCAACCCAATATTTTGTAAAAATTCACTAATTTTGATCTATGTCTAATTTTAATGTGCAAAATTCTATGTTAATGAATCCTATAGCTGTATAAGGAATTTATTCAATAGTGCCCATGCATAGTTTCAGTCTGTGCTCAAGAATCCATTCATTTTTTCCAGGTATTTTGGATTTCAGCTAAGTATGCCAGACAACTGAAGAGAAACTGTGACATGGTAATGATTTGCAGATAGATATGATCGTAGGTAAATGTACTTAAAAACACATGTAGAACAGAAAACTGAGTGTTAATCATTGCTTATTGATTCAAAAAATTTCTTCAAAAAATTTTGATTAAAAAAATTCAAAATTTCAAATTTTGTCTTTTATCATTTTTGCAGGAAACCTTTAAGGCTTCCGCAGCATTTAAGTATTAAACCATTAGGTAAAAAACGTTTTAAGAATACTTTCTCTTTATTCTCATTATTTCTAACAGTTAAACTGAATGATCAAATAGTTAAATTTATCCTCTCCATTTTTTCTAAAATTTAATTTACATCTATCCTATAAATTCATGAAAAAATTTCAGTAAGTTTAGCAATTAGATTTGATACCCAAAATCTCTTTGTGTTTAATTTGCAATAGCTCTTACCAGGAGTGTACCAACCACCCGGCATTTAGGAAATTGTTGCAGGTGCTGCAGAAGAAAAAGTGCCTAACTTATTGTAGGATATTGATATTTACGTTGGTTACATTGTAGACACTGTTGTTAGCTTGGGATTGATTCAGATCGATGTTGCACTGAATTTATTTGGAAATAAATTGCAATCAGACTCTGAAATCGAGAATCCTTTTATTACACTTATCCTATCAATCCAAGCTTACATTTTTGAAAAATCTCTTTCTCTTCACATGTAGAAATGCATGATTATGCCCAAGAACTTTATTGGCCTTTAGTAAAGGATATTTTCGTAGCTGAATCAAAACATTTACAAACAATTATTAATATGTATCACTTCTATTACCATTGAAGAACTGAATGAATTTAAAGAGAAAAATATCTGATGTATCTGTGTACTTAGACAGATTTCTCCCATGCTAGGTGGGTACCCCAACCAATTAACTTATAACAGATGAGCAACCTCTCCTTCAATTTGGAGTATATGATAGGTTAGAATGAATTTTAGGGAGCCCATTAAAGATATGGCATTTCTCCTGTGGTTGTTTGGAACTCTCCTCTGATGGTATCTTGGATATTTTTCATATGAATAAAGGAGAGGTGCCATAAGGGAATCCTAAATACAGAGGTCTTCAACTAGCCTGGTAATTGAGTAATCATGCATGAAATGGTACTAGAATTCTTCCAGGCATACTTTTTTAAATATCAACAACCTCTGAAGACAGTTTGAAATTATAAACAATTTCACTATATTATCTTAAACATTGATTACTTTAATTGTAGAAATCATATTTTTTCAGTGAATGGCCCCTTTATATATGTGGGTGAAAATAGCTTTGTTTCTTAGTTATAAAGTTGTAAAGGCTGAACAGCTAAGGAAAAACTGACATTAGAAAAGTTTTACAGGACCAGGACCCAAACCTGAAACTTTCCTGCTTGATATTATATGTTCTAGCTTAATAGCTAAATTGCTTAAAGCATCTACCCAGAAAGACAAAGATTCCAGTTTTGAGTACTGGTCCTGTCAGATATTTTTCATGTATGTTTTACCTTGGGAATTTTCCTAAGTGCACGCCTTCATGTGCAAAGTTACCTCTACCATTTTCCTTGCTGAAAATACTGTTTGGCTAGAAGATGAAGTCAGTTAAATTATTTTAATCTACATATAAATGAAGACGCATAATAAAAGTAAGTTAAGTTTCAATCAAACTTCAGAAATATGATTGTCTATGATCATCGTTAACTCTGTATATATGCTTCTGTTACTACAAAAATATTTTCATATCGACTGTGTACTACCTTTCCATCTTTTTATATATTCTAGATCTATGTAAAGATGAAACATTACATTATGGTAATGCAAATATTGCAATTATGTACATTACTATAATGAAATCTGCAACATATTGAAAAGGTATACAAGTAGTGAAAATTGTAAACAATTTTAATACATTGAAACGACCATATTGAGGTAATAATTTATACTCTACAGACAAATGAAATATTTTAATAACTGTAGTGAATTAAATAAAATGTGATCTCATTAATTTCCCAATAGTTAGCACTGAATTTCAGCCATGAAATAGATTATCAGTATTGATTGCAGGTAAGAATTGGTCAGGTACATACAATGGTTGTCAATTAGCAACGCAGGTTTAACTGCGAACAACTCATCAAAGAAATCTCATTGATTGCCCTTTTTTCAAGATATAAATTTTCTGCAATCGAGGAATCTTAGTCACTCTTTGAAATGTTCGAAACCTATAGTAGCGTTGATTAATTGAAAGGATTGAAAGCGCGGGTAAACCAGGCAAATGTGGGAAGCGAACAGCATAGCCCGCGCTTTCACGGCAGTTACGTGGCCGTGGTTAACACAGAACGGGATTAGGTCACATACGTCACTATGGGCTGGGGATAGGACTTGCACAAGGCTGCACCCAGATGCACCGCTGCACAGAACGCAGAACATCCAGAACACCAACGAAGGTGGTTACGTTGTTACTTCGTCTTCAGAGTAGATCATGCAGCTGGCGGTGTGGTTTACCAATCTAATTTTCATTATTTAACTCGGTAAGAAGGTATATCAATTAATATTTTTGTAAATATTATAAAATTGCTTACTTAAAAATATTTGCATGCAAGATTGTTACAAAATTATATTCAGTTGGTAAACCTAACATTTTTTGTTTCATAATGTGTTCTGTGTGTTAGATACGAGCTTGTTATCGTGCATTGTCCTTAAGTAGAGCTGTTGTTGATTTTGAAATATGAATATGATGAATATAGTATACAAGAACTTTCTAAATTTTTTGTATTAAATACCTTTAAAATCCTATATGTACGTACATCAAAAAATGATGTACATAGAGGAGATCATCCTTACATCCCTGCTTTCATCGATATATCCCCAAATCCATGTTGTGTCCTAATTCTTCACCGTTTTATATCAAGTGGTTAATGAAATTAGAAATATAGTCTCAAATTTATGATAAAATTCCGGTTTCACTTAAATTAGAAGCATCGCAAATCTATAGGTTGGTACCTTGTCGACGCAACCACTCTTCTCCGTCACTTGCTATTCGCTTCAATGCCACGTAGAACAAATACTTCTTTCTAGGCCATCCTCTTCCTGTCTTTCCTAGCACTTTCCCTTCAAGAATGCGTTGTGTCTGATGACATGTCCAATAAATTTTATTTTCCTCTTCTCCATTTCTGTTAATAATCTTCTCTCTTCTTGTATTTCTCTTAAAACTTCCGGATTTGTTTTAATTTCCATCCAGCTTGTTCTTGTCATCTTCTGCCTTATCTACATTTCAACAGCCTCAAGTCTACTCTTTTCTAATTTGTCCATAGTCCAACTTTCACTTCCATACAGCAGTGTATTCCATACAAATGTTTTTTCAAAGAATTTTCTGATATCTATATTCATGTGTTTGCTGGTTAAAATATTTTTTTTAGTCATAAAAGCCAGATTTGCCAAAGCAATTCGGTTCTATATCATGTTGTCTATCAAAGCATCTACTGTGTTCTGTGATTATACTATACTAGATTCACCATCATGAAAACACCATTTAAAATGCAATGGCCCATACATTTTAAACGGGAGATATTCGGGCGCTGTTGCGACATTTGCGTAAAAATATATAGTAAGTCAAAATTGTTTGAATTTTTTCAGTATTGAATGGAATTGATGCCGGATTTTACTGTGTGTTTAACTTTTGGATCTTTATTACCATAATTGCACAAAAAACGAAAATGTTACATTTCAAGGAAATTCTGGATTTTTTTCTGTTCTGTTTGAAAGCGTGCGCTAAGTTCTCTAACTTAAGGAACAGATTATTTTTAACATCCAACTCTGCCTCAAATTATTTTCTTTCCGATAGCATTATTTATTTTGCAGAAAAACGTTTTTGAGGCAAGTATTTAACAGAAATCGTAGGGGAAGTCGAGAATTTTTGGTAAAATGCATTGAAGAAAGGACATGCTGGCTATCTTCCGTCTTATTTGCTTTGGAAAAAACTTCCAGCGGGAAAGTTTCTCAGAAAATAGTGAAATTATTTTATTTGAAATTTCAACGTCATAAGTTTATAACTAA
>KZ308900.1:253700-267969 GCA_000376725.2 Ladona fulva | reverse complement strand
TGGTGATTTGTACACTCTTCTTGAACACTGCAATATCACTCTCCATTGCTGTCCCGAACAGTGCTTTTTGGATTTCACCGATAAAGTTGAACAATCCTCTTTTGGGTCTCATTCTACAATCGGTTGACCTCTAGAGTGGTAAGCTTCTCCATATTGGCTTAAGCCCATTTCCTTATCAAACTCAGAACTCAAGTGAATTTGCATCTCACCTCCCTGTCGATGTTTGAAGTTTTCCAATTCAGCTTTATATTTATCAATCTCTCCCTTTGTGAAATATGTAAATCTATAGAATCGTCGGCTCAGTTGCTATAACCGATATTCTAAATACTTCAGGTAGGAATCTTTTATTGGAGCTTCCATGAAAAACTCTCCTTGTGATGTCATAGTACTAGGGATATCTGACCCTGTAGGAGGTGGTTTCAACAGTTTCTGAAAGGGATCAGGACGTCCAGCAGATGGGCTAACAGGAAGATGCTTGAGATTATGTGATGGACTCGCATGACTGTTACGTAATTGTTCATGATGATCCGGTGGGGATACGGGTCTCTTGCTAGGAGTTGGTGGGTCAGCAATTCGATCAAGATGTCCATAGTCTGACAACTTAGCACCAAGCCATTTAGTCGTTCTATCAGAGAAATAGTTGTGGTTAGGTCCATGTTGTTGAATATGCTCGTATCGCTTGTGCCTAAGTGGCAATTTTCCACTTGGAAATTTCTTGAGAGCACATTTATCAAAGTCATAGTTGTCTCTTAAGAACTCTATTTGCTCATGATACATTGAGGTTTCATTGACCAGTAGCTCAAGATCTGTCCTGGTTTGTTTCACTATTGACAATACATTTGATGCTAAAATTGAGATAGGGGTGCCAACTTCACGTGCTGTCAGTTGTTGTGTCTTATCTGCAACTACCATAACCTCATCCAGTAGTTCTCGGAGTGATGAGTCCATAAGAGCAAAGGATTTGCTCTCGAGACACGGGACATCAATTATGGCATAATGGACCCACTCCCCCAAACCTGGATATATCGTTTCAAGCTCCCACTGCACAGCCCTGACATCAGCAAACACTGAAGGGTCACTGAATAACACCATGGTCATACACCACCCAGGAGAGACCATAAAAACCAATAATTGTTATGCCACGCCCTGCTAGTCGAGAGGGGCTTGAAAATAATAATATAAAAGGGTTCTATTCAGGTGTCGGAGGTTCTCGTTGAAATAAGTATTCTTAAGATCCAAAAGAATTGAATACATTTACGTTTTTATTTGGATTGTCTGGAGATTCGACTTGAGTGCGATGGCACTGGCAGGTATTCTCGGTGAGCGAAAGGCAATGGTGTGAGCTGCTGGTCCAGTGGGTGCCTTTTAGGAATATCAGGTTGTGCACTTGAGGTGTATAGTTTAGTTGTCTACACCACTCTGCTTCTGAGGACTCTGGAGGACTGCCCGTTTACCTAATTACTAGCTCTTTTATATCCTGGAGTTTGGGGAAGGTAAAGGAAAGGGGGCGCTAAGTTTACTGCAGGAATTGTAGAAGAAAAGGGGTGAGGGTGGTGAAAAGGTTGGCGGGATTATTGGGGACTTCGATTTCTAACTTTAAATTCGGTCTTGCAATAGCTATGTACAAAGGTATAGGTGAATAGGTCATTCGTTGCCCTGGAGGGACTTTCCAAGGAAGAATGCATCTATAAGCAGTATGACCCATCTCGCGGTTTGAAAAGGGAGAAAAGGAAATCGCGACTTTCACGATGGTGGCAGACCAGCATTCCTTTGCCTTAGCCCTTCCTTCACTGCGAACCATCAAGTTGGCCATTATTTCATACAAATAAAAACGTCGCCGCACTAAGCTTCCTCCTCGGTATCACAGATAGCTCCCTCCTATAAAAAAATAGATCACCCGCAAGGAGATCTACTTTTTCGAGTGTCTTTTTCCCCTTTTGTGCTCCACTAACGAACAAACTGACCTTTTTGCATTGGTCCTCCCTACTGGCCGGTGGGTGCCGGGTCTTCCGCCAGCTCCTCCCATATAGTGAGCTGCCATCGTTCTCCTGGGGAATACCCCCGGCACTCTTGCCATTAACAATGCCGCCTCAATGTTTTCCTCATCCCCGAACTGCAGGTTCCAGGTCGTGCCGAACTCTCCTTCTCTTCGCCTCATCCTTAGGACCTGTGAGCCCCCCTCGTTGTGGGTTCCTCCACTGAGGGGGGGACACAGGGAGGGCTCTCATGCTTCACGATATCTTTTATCATCATCAATCACCCCATCACCTTCTTCTTCTCATCTCCTGCTGGCCCTCTCTGTGTGGATCTTTAGGACCTGCGAGCCTGCATCCTCGAAGATTTTGCGGATTTCCTCCTTGGTGAGATGGCTTGGAGCGCAGTGCACGCAGATCCATGGGGACTCCTCCATAGTCGTGAAAAAGGGAGCGGTGGAGGGTGAGTGAGGAGTAGAAGGTACTATAAATGAATGAGATGGATTAGTGGCTGGCATTGGGTTATAGGGGGTGGCAATGCAAGCTAGGGGATGAAGAACATTTGAAAGAAAAGGGGGAAAAGAAAAGGAAGAAGAAAGAAAAAAGGGGACGACAAGGGAAGTAGAGACAGACGGGGAGGGGGTTATTAAAAGACCCTTGTCCGTTCTTATTCTCCGGGTGGGGTGCTGGCATCGAGCGGCACTCTCTCATAGAGGGGGAGTTCTGGTTGCGAGTGGGGGTGGTGGGCCTCGCTTCTCCCAGGGATGGTGGATACTGAACTTGTTTAGTGGTGCCAAACCTGATCGCAAGTTTGATTAAATTAAAGCTCTCAGCACTGACTCCTCTGATTTTTTGTGTTTAATATACATAATGATGCACATTATTATCAACGATGCCACAGGTAACAACATCAAGGGTGATAAGAATAACTGCGGATCATCCTGTTGGATTACAATCTGTGTTCAGTTGGTACTTGCTGATTGAACTAAGGGGAAAGCACTTAGTGGCAAACTTGTCAACCCTGCTGATAATGATCTATGTCTGCGCTTGAATGTCAAACACCCTAACCAAACAAACACCATAACAAAGCATATGAATCCCGAAGAAGGCAATATCCATTCTAACCAAGCCAAATTCCACCTTTGATGTTTTGCTCTGCGTCTGACAATGATATAGCCAGCTACCTCTTTAGCTTATCAAATTTAGTGGTGTAGCAAACGTTTTCATTAGACAATGATTTGACTAATGTTGAAATACTGACTTAGTTATTTATCAGTAACTCATCCAATTATTGATCAGTACCACTGGTGTTGAACACTGGGTTAATTTTCTGTAAACCCGATGAAGTTGTGTTGGATTCATCGGGAATTTGACTTCTGATGTTTAACAGACCTGTATGTAGCTCATATCTAGAGATATTCCCTGTGGATTCACGCTTGTACGGAGCTATCAAGATGATAGATCATGTATCCAAACGACAGCCAGAATCAATGCTGATCCCCAAGGCTCTTCATGTTACAACCTTCATTGTACCCTCTGGTCAGAACTGAGATGCCATGACTTCTTCTGAGCCAGTGGATATATACCATCTGTTTATGCCAGTTTGTATTGCATGGTGAGGCTTGGTAATGTTGGTAGCTACTTGCGCCATACTGCAAACATCCAGATATTTGATATTCCTTGTTCGCATAGCCATTATGCACGACTTACTCATGTCTCTTGAGTACGACCATGCAACCCTTTTGGAATCTCAAACGAGAGACCAGTCGGTACTAAGCAGCGTCCTTGTCCATGAACAATATCTGACTGGATTGCACTACTGTCAAATCCAGCAGGACAGTTGTAAGACTTGATGGGAACGAGTGCTGATGGGGGTATTTTTCTGATGGCAATATTCACAATAGCCATTATGCACGACTTGCTCATATCTCTATTCCAAATTGACATTTCGGGACAAATGTTAAATGGATGCTCATGACACTGTATAATCCAGCCAGCTCAGAGTGGTCTAAGATTCTGGATCTGATGAGGCTATGGTAAACTTCTTTGTTCCCTTATAGCTGGAACCAGCGAGAACCCACTCTAATGGGTAGATTTGCTGTCGCATACACAGAGTATTCTGATGATTTGATGATGACGTCACCCACCCCCGCCTCCCTCGCCTACGTCAATTATCTCTAGTGACGTAAGCGATGTGACCTATAGATAAGTGACGTAAGCATGTCGTCACGATGTGATGAATAGATAAGTGAGTTAAGCATGTCGTAGCGATGTGGCTTAGAGATAAGCGAGTTGTATCGCTGAGTTCGGGTGGAAGAAATGAGAAATGCGAAAAACATGTTTTTAAAATATTTATTCAGAGAAAATTGGGATTTGTCTGCCCCCTTGAAGTATACAGTATATTCGTAATTGCACGTATACTTTTCCAGAATCTTGCATGTATACTTGTCCTCTGTTTTTATTTCGTAAATTAGACTGTCTGTGACGTTATACAGTAAAGAAAGTCTTTTCCATATTTTGGCTGCATAGTTTGGTATTGGAAATTGTACATGAGAGTTTTACTCAAGTCTAGAACGCAAAAACCAATGAAAATTGGTTTGTTCATTTTAATGGTGGATTTTCTGCGATGTACAGCAACCAAGTTTTCGTTGAAAATTGTTTGATCGAGGAAGGTGGACATGTTAATTAATTTCTCGAGTCTTTTTTCATCGGAAACCAGCTCTAAATTTATTATTTTCCTCACGTTTTCCATCGTTTTCCCAAAAAGAACATTATTCATTAATTTATAGAAATCCTTTTCAAAATCATTATTTGCCAATTTTCTTCAATCAGTGTTTAGATCAATGTACGATTTTAACCAAGGTGATTGGCAAAATTCTATAACCCTGTGTACCTTTTTGAGAATGATACCTAAAGAAAGAGCTTGTTTTAAGTTTACATAATGGATAGTATATTTCAACTTATTCTCTAACGTTGTTAACAATTTCTTTAGCTTCCCTCCGGGGGGAGCTTTATTTTCGGGGCAAAGTGGTAAATCGGAATGCTTCTCATGAAGAGATTCTGGATATTCTAAATCTACTTCTAAAATATACCCCTTTTCATTGTATTCGGGAATTTCGTTAACCGAAAAATCTGTAATTTCATTGGGGGAGAGCCACCTGAAGTTGGAATATGGAAGAGGTCTTGACAAAGCCCACCCGTACAAGATATTTGCATCTAAGTATGATAAAAACCGCGACTCGGACTTTGAATCATATTCTTTCATATATTTATTGTTTGCCTCAGCGTACCGTTTGCAGCATTGACTGATTCCTCCGCAGATTCCTTTCTCAACCATTAAAATCATATGATAATCGGTTAGGAGTTCGAGCTCTATACCTGTATGTTTGAGCATCGCATCAAAAGTTAATTCTGGGGCAATATAATACCATGCAGGATCAAGATTATCTGCCTCGAAACATACATTACGAAAATTCTCAAAAACGTCCGCAAGAAGCGTCACATCACTTTTTAAATAAATGTCGCTGTAATCCCCAAGCGTCTTACACTCGAAAGCTTCCCAAACAGTTTTTGCGTGGGTGTAGTCTTCGTCCGAAATGTCAGAGTCCGTCAAACGGTTGAAAAAGTCCTCTTTGGGTGGTAAGCACGTCTCATTTAATTTTTCCAAGAATCTGTATAGTCATAGGGGTTAACACCCTTGCATTGAATCAGGGTTGAGAGATCACCAAATATCTTTTGTGTACATTTAAATTTATCAGAGGGGAGATTACCAACCAAGCTGGCCAAAGAAGATGCCATGAAACGAATGGTGTCTACGAAACGGAATGGAAAATTTTAATTTATTAGTTTAGAAAATGTAATGTATTTTTCCTCTGAATTTGGGATGAGATTAATCCGTTTGCTATCATATCCGAGTTCTGTAACCATAAAAGGCGAGTCGTATCCTGAAAGATTGTGGATGAAGATTGGAAGAAAGTTTGGCATTTTGTATTGCAAATTGCATTCTGAATGGGTGGCACCCCTAAACATCCCCGTAAGATGGCAATGGTCCCTGACTCGATCATCTCCGAGAGGTTTTGAACAAATGTGACAGTCAACCGCTTTTCTAAAGGTGTCTTCCTGAGTTGACGTTAATGGAGTCATTGGTATAATATTTTTATATCTCGCTTCAATTTTCTCCGCCTCCTCTTTCATTCTAGAAATGAAGATCTTTGCCGCGTTTGGACCTCTATAAAGAACCGGTTTCTCAAATCCTTCAGGTGTTACCATTGTATAGCAAAAGCTATATACCTCATGCTTCTCATAAGCCTTGCTGTAAGAGTGTGCGGGATTTCGATCACAACCTTCAATTTTTAGTAAAATACTTTCGAGATCTGCATATATTGCGTGGGGGACTCTAAACGAGTGACCTATTTTTGTAAATTTCAATATGTTGTTGTCCTCATTGGGTAAAACAATTTTACTTGGTCCACCCGTCTCCTTGCATAGTAGTTTGTGTTCCTCCAATTTATTCTCATTGTGGTAGTAAACAAAACAACGTTTGCAAATATATAATTTATGTTGATGTTTTGTTATTTGTGAACGAACTAATTTCTCCAAATTTTTAATCCAGCAATAATGGGCTGTGTTGTCATTCGTGATGTATAAAAGGTCGCGGTGGTTGGGTAGTTCTGTGTCTACAATCTTGATTGGATAAAGGTTGTTTTTTTTGTCAAGTCCAAAAACATTGATTGAAATGACATTGTCCGCTTGAATTTGTGTATTTCATTAAGTTCTACGGGGTATTTTATGCAGACCCAATTATATCCGTTACGGAATTCGCATGTATCATATTTAGAGACCCATTGAGGATTTCTAGCGACATTCTTTGCCCAAACTGCATATTTAAAACAAAACTGATTGTTATTTCTAACGTTTACTACAGCTTTTCTATTTTTAATCTTCTCTGGTAATTCTATATACCTCGATCCCCTCAATGGTTGGAATTTGTTGATATGCAGTTCTAGACCGATAAATCCCGATAAAGCCCACTCGGAGCCTTTTGCCTGAAATTCGGACTTTTCTTTTAAAAGTTTGGAAAACGACTCATCTACGATCTCGTCTGTTTGATCGATCAGTAACAGTTCTCTTCTATTCCTAGTCTTAAACGAGGTATCTAACTCTTCATTTTCGCCCTTTTTAAATTTACATATCAAAACAAGATTGAATTTAATTGCGTTGTTTACATTTGCCTGTTCAATAATTTTAGCAATTAGCTGCTCTCGAATTGAGTTTAAGAATGAAACTACGTCCCAACCACCGTCCTCCTCGGGAGTAATCCAAAATGTTTTTAGTCTAGATCCAATTGCTGACTCGATTTCGTTGAATCCTCCACCTATCTGTTCGTTAATGTTCAGCCTGTGTGTGTTCGTGTTTTCATGCGGGTTCGCCTCGTCTATATTATAGTATATTTCACAATAAGAGCAAAATTTTCTACCCTTTTCCTTGTCTAACACATCTTTCATTTTTATATATGTATCTATGTCTTCAATCGTATCGGAATTAAAAACAATTTGCCGATATATATTCGTTAATGCCCTTTCTAATTCCTCCTCCGTATTACATAGACCAGAGTTGAAATTATTTACTATTTCCGAAATTGAGGTCATTATTGTGTGTGTGTGAATACTTTTATAGGTTTTCTGAAATAAATTTAATGAGCTGTTAAGTTACGATATCCCAAATTTAATATAACATAAGCGTCTGAAGCGTTGTTTCAACAGATTGATTAATATTTACAAAATATAGATGTTGTTCATACTTACAAAGTGCGAATCAAAGAGGTAGTTGCAAGCTGTTTGAGAATTCTGCAGTTGTTCTATTCAGGAAGAGCTTTAAATCCGTACTATTATTCCAACTAGATTTCACCTCTTTTTATATAGATTTAATAAGCGAACCAAACCCCTGTGTACTGCTGAAAGTCGAGCTTGTTTTAAATGAAATTTTTTTACCTTACATCCGTCTCAAACATCTTATTGGGACTATTCCAGATGGAAATAGAAAGTATTTTCTTAGGCTGATGCAATAGAAATTTGGGACTATTCCTGCTGGAATTCTTCCAAGGTTTTCTAGGCGTTGTCATTAGCGCAATGTATGACATTACTTTCACTGTTATTTCCACTACTATATAAAGCCATGAAACATAATCAATTGCACACATTCCATAACTGATTCCTGATTATCACCATCTGTAAAGAAACGTAAGTTAAAATTCACCATGAATCTAAAACACTTAATGCTTTTGAAAATGTGAAATCGAATCACTGATTGGGCCGACAAAATCCAAAACTGGTAATAAAGCATGGTAATGTTTGCATCTACTTGTGCCATACTNCTTAATGCTTTTGAAAATGTGAAATCGAATCACTGAGCGGGCCGACAAAATCCAAAACTGGTAATAAAGCATGGTAATGTTTGCATCTACTTGTGCCATACTGCAAACATCCAGATATTTGATAGTCCTTGTTCGCCTAGCCATTATACACGACTTACCCATATCTCTATTCCAAATTGACATTTTGGGAAAAATGTTAAATGGACGCTTACGACACTTAGTATAATCCAGCAAGCTAAGAGTGGTCCTAGATTCTGGATCTGACGACACGATGGTTACTTCTTTGTTCCCTTGTAGCTGGAACCAGTGAGAACCCACTCTAATGGGTAGGCTTGCTGTCGCATACACAGAGTATTCTGATGATTTGCTGATCAAAGGTACATTTAATATCATAACAAGAGTGGAATCAATAGATGCGATCTTCGCTATATGCAGCGAATACCATTCAGTCAGCATCCCTCTGTGTGGTATGAAATATCTCTCTGGTATTCCGTCTGTGATATGTTTTGGAATAACGCTCAAATCTGAGGGACTAACAACATCAACAGATATTGTTCCAGTCCCCAACGTGTTGTACAATCCGGACACAACTTTTTGACTTCTCACTATATCATGTCTAATAATGTTGAGCCTCATATACATTTCGACACTCAGAGTTGCTAGTTGTAGCAAGTACAGTGTGTGAGTGTTTTGAGCAGTTCGATTGCCCACTTGCTCTATTACTTCTATCAACGTTAATAGTTCTGTTGTAGTTGTGGAGAGTTTCTTGTTCAGCAAAGCTAGACTAGTATCCAACAGTGAACTCAAGTTTCCGATTGCTTTTGTTGTTTAGGAAAACTGGGCATCCATGGTATTGGAGAGATGCTGCAGCACATCAATGGTGATTTGTACACTCTTCTTGAACACTGCAATATCACTCTCCATTGCTGTCCCGAACAGTGCTTTTTGGATTTCACCGATAAAGTTGAACAATCCTCTTTTGGGTCTCATTCTACAATCGGTTGACCTCTAGAGTGGTAAGCTTCTCCATATTGGCTTAAGCCCATTTCCTTATCAAACTCAGAACTCAAGTGAATTTGCATCTCACCTCCCTGTCGATGTTTGAAGTTTTCCAATTCAGCTTTATATTTATCAATCTCTCCCTTTGTGAAATATGTAAATCTATAGAATCGTCGGCTCAGTTGCTATAACCGATATTCTAAATACTTCAGGTAGGAATCTTTTATTGGAGCTTCCATGAAAAACTCTCCTTGTGATGTCATAGTACTAGGGATATCTGACCCTGTAGGAGGTGGTTTCAACAGTTTCTGAAAGGGATCAGGACGTCCAGCAGATGGGCTAACAGGAAGGTGCTTGAGATTATGTGATGGACTCGCATGACTTTTACGTAATTGTTCATGATGATCCGGTGGGGATACGGGTCTCTTGCTAGGAGTTGGTGGGTCAGCAACTCGATCAAGATGACCATAGTCTGACAACTTAGCACCAAGCCATTTAGTCGTTCTATCAGAGAAATAGTTGTGGTTAGGTCCATGTTGCTGAATATGCACATCTTACTTGTGCCTAAGTGGCAATTTTCCACTTGGAACTTTCTTGGGAGCACAGGTATCAAAGTCATAGTTGTCTCTTAAGAACTCTATTTGCTTATGATATATTGAGGTTTCATTGAAAATGCTTTGTCTATGGTGGCATCTGTTTCATCAGTAATTAATAAACGTCTATTAAAAGTCTTAAATGAGATATTCAGTTCTTCATCTTCACCCTTTCGGAATTTGCAAATGAGAACCAGGTTGAATTTAATAGCATTGTTTATGACGGTCTGCTCATTAATTTAGTCTATTAGTTTCCTTCGAATTTCATTTAAAAATGTAACTACATCTTCTTTAACCTCACCAGATGTGATCCAATAAGTTTTTAGTCTCGATCGTACGGCAGATTCCACCTCAATAAACCCTCTACCCTGTTGTAGTGATATATTATGCCTATGTAAATTAGTGTTTTCGTGAACCAATGCATTGTCAATGGAGTAATATTCTTCACAGTATGTACAAAAACGATTACCTTTTGCTTGGTCTAGCGCATCTTTCATTCTATGATAAGTATCTATGTCTTCAATAATATCGGAATCAAACACGATTTGCTTATGTATCTCGTTCATAGCAAGTTCTAGTTCAGCCGCAGTATTGTACCTATTATAACGATATATCCAGGTTATATCCACCTTTGATATTTTGCTTTGCATTTGACAATGATATAGCCAGCTGCCTCTGTAGCTTATCAAATTTAGTGGAGTAGCAAACTTTTTCATTAGACAATGATTTGACCAATGTTGAAATACTGGCTTTGTTATTTATGAGTAACACATCTAATTGTTGATCAGTACCACTGGTGTTGAACACTGGGTTAATTTTCTGTAAACCTGATGAAGTTGTGTTGGATTCATCGGGAATTTGATTTTTGATGTTTAACAGACCTATATGTAGCTCATATCTAGAGATATTCCCTGTGGACTCACGCTTGTACGGAGCTATCAAGATGATAGATCCTGTATCCAAACGACAGCCAGAATCGACGCTGACAATCCCCAAGGCTCTTAATGTTACAACCTTCATTGTACCCTCTGGACAGAACTGAGATGCCATGACTTCTTCTGAGCCAGTGGATATAAACCATCTGTTTATGCCAATTTGTATTGCATGGTGATGCTTGGTAATGTTGGAAGCTACTTGCGCCATACCGCAACCATCCAGATATTTGATATTCCTTGTTCGCATAGCCATTATACACGACTAACTCATGTATCTTGAGTACGACCATGCAACCCTTTCGGAATCTCAAACGAGAGACCAGTCGGTACTAAGCAGCGTCCTCGTCCAGGAACAATATCTTTCTGGATTGCACTACTGTCAAATCCAGCAAGACAGTTGTAAGACTTGATGGGAACGAGTGCTGATGGGGGTATTTTTCTGATTGCAATATTCACAATAGCCATTATGCACGACTTACTCATATCTCTATTCCAAATTGACATTTTGGGACAAATGTTGAATGGATGCTCATAACACTGAGTATAATCCAGCCAGCTCAGATTGGTCCAAGATTCTGGATCTGACGGGGCGATGGTTACTTCTTTGTTCCCCTGTAGCTGGAACCAGCGAGAACCCACTCTAATGGGTAGGCTTACTGTCGCATACACAGAGTCTTCTGATGATTTGCTGATCAAAGGTAGATTTAAGATCATAACAACAGTGGAATCAATAGATGGGATCTTCGCTATATGCAGTGAATATCATTCAGTCAGCTTCTCCCTGTGCGGTTTGGAATATCTCTCTGGTATTCCATCTGAAATATGTTTGAGAATAACCCTCAAATCCGAGGGACTAACAACATCAACAGATATTGTTCCAGTCCACAACATGTTGTACATTCCAGACACAACTCTTTGACTTCTCACTATATCATGTCTAATAATGTTGAGCCTCATATACATTTTGACACTCATAGTTGTTAGTTGTAGCAAGTACAGCGTGTGAGTGTTTCGAGCAGTTTGATTGCCCACTTGCTCTCTTACTTCTATCAAAGTTAATAGTTCTGTTGTAGTTGTGGAGATTTTCTTGTTCAGCAAAGCTATACTAGTATCCAACAGTGAACTCAAGTTTCCGATTGCTTTTGTTGTATAGGAAAACTGGGCATCCATGGTATTGGAGAGTTGCCGCAGCACATCAGTGGTGATTTGTACACTCTTCTTGAACACGGCAATATCACTCNTAATGAACTTAAGTGATAAATTAATTACATAGTGTTAATGTAAATTAATACATTATATAGCGTTTATATAAAACTAGAATCTTGAAATAAGTGATTAAAGGTCTTTAAATACAAGAAAAATAGAAAATATGCAACATATATTCGAGGGTAAAAGGAAATACTGCCGTCGAAATTTAAAGGAAATGCTGCTGACGAAATTTAATAGATTATTAAAAAATATTGTAATGGTTACATCTCTCAATCAAAGAAGCATATAACTATAACAATATTTAACAATAAGATTGTCAGAAATTAATATAATATAGTTTTACGTTAAGTGAAGTAGTGAGACCCGCTCAATTGTCGCATTGCTGTATTGGTCTAGATCTTTGTTAATACACATGTTGTTTAACACAAATAACATTAATATACAATGTAGAATGTTAAAATTGTATATGATGTGATTTAAGGGTCTTTAAGTTGATGTAAAAAGAATTTATGTCACATATATCGAAGACTTGACATAAATATTGTCAACGACATTTAAACGAAATACTGCCATCATCCGCGGTTAAACAAATAGATAACTCACTATAACAGTATTCCACATATTATGCTATCTGTTTTGTCAGAATTAATATAACATAGTTTTTAGATTATGTTTAGTTGTGAGACGCTCTCAGTTGTCGCAGGCGCTCAGTTGTCACGCGCTGAGTTGTCGCAGGCACTCAGTTGTCACGTGCTCAGTTGTCCGGCCACGCTTGGATAGACCCCATCCAGATCCTTTGGCTTGAAACTCTGATTTTTCCTTTAAAATTTTTGAAAATGCTTCGTCTATGATTGCATCTGTTTCATCAGTAATTAATAAATGTCTATTAAAAGTCTTAAATGAGATATTCAGTTCTTCATTTTCACCCTATCGGAATTTGCAAATGAGAACCAGGTTGAATTTAATAGCATTTATTATGACGGTCTGCTCATTAATTTTGTCTATTAGTTGCCTCCGAATTCCATTTAAAAATGTAACTACATCTTCTTTAACCTCACCAGATGTAATCCAATAAGTTTTTAATCTCGATCGTACGGCAGATTCCACCTCAATAAACCCTCTACCCTGTTGTAGTGATATATTATACCTATGTAAATTAGTGTTCTCGTGAACCAATGCATTGTCAATGGAGTAATATTCTTCACAGTATGTGCAAAAACGATTACCTTTTGCTTGGTCTAGCACATCTTTCATTCTATGATAAGTATCTATGTCTTCAATAATATCGGAATCAAACATGATTCGCTTATGTATCTCATTCATAGCATGTTCTAGTTCAGCCGCAGTATTGTACCTATTATTACTGAAATTATTTAAAATATCGGAAATCGATGCCATGATGGAGTGTGTGTGTTATAGATGATGAATTACCTGCATAGAAAATTTATTTGTATTAGTACTAAGCATATATAATTTCCTTATGAAGTACTTTGGTTGTTAACTGAATACTCTACTCTCCACTAGAGTTCGATTCGATCTGTGAATTTCACGTTAGACCTGCTCCCTTTTTATTCAAAAGCTTCGATCGAGCATTGGATACAATCTAAGATTACTATGCTAATTGATCTAGGAAGTGGGGCAAGGTCGAAACTCACCGATCACTTTGAGTCCCATTACTGGAATTATTCCAACGCACAATCTCACCTTGGATAACTGCATGTTTACTAAAAATTTTAATACACACACCGTAATTGCATTAGGAAGGAGGAAGACCTTCGCAACTACGTCAGAAAAAATACTCGCACCAGGTAGAGCATATACCAACGTGTCCCCGCCGACGAAGATTTCTCAAGTCAATTAATTTAGAATCTGATTCTGAATGATTGCATTTCTCCTAACCTTGGGTATGGAATCTCATGACTTTTCCAAGCAATTCCCAACTACGTTCAACCTAATAACGTTTCAGCGCCTCAGAGCAAAGGCAAGATTAACAGTCAGGGAAGCCAAGAGGAAATCCTGGCAAAATTTTGTTTCAACCATCAACCTCAGGACACCAATCAGCCAGGTATGGAGCAAAAGTCGGAGCATTCAGTGGTTCCACAAAAGCAATAATACATGTCATTTAAATGTTGATGGATGCATAAAAACATCCAAGCACTCCATTGGTGAAATCTTTGGTCAGACATT
>KZ308900.1:218528-231868 GCA_000376725.2 Ladona fulva | reverse complement strand
CCATCGTGCAAAATTTGCGGATATTCAAGGTCAACTTCGAGAATGTATCCCTTTTTACCTTGTTCGGGGACATTTTCAATTTCAAGAGCGGCGATTTCTTCCCGATTTAGCCATCTAAAATTAGAAAACGGAAGTGGTCTAGATAAAGCCCATCCATATAAATTATTTGCGTCATAGTATGTAATGAAAGTCGATTCCTTCTCGGGATTGTAATTTTCCAAGTACTTATTGTTTGCCTCGACGTATCGCTTACAGCACTGGCTGATTCCTCCACGAATGCCTTTTTCGATCATTAGAATCATATCATAATCCGTCAACAGTTCCAGTTCGATTTCGGTATGTTTCAGCATTGCGTCAAACGTCAATCCCGGAGCTGTATAGTACCAAGCAGGATCGAGTTAGTAAGCGTTGAAGCATACGTCTCGAAAATTTTCAAATACGTCCGCAAGAAGTGTTACATCACTCATTAAATAAATATCGCTAAATTCACCTAGGTTTTTACACTTGAATGAATGCCATACTCTAAGTGCGTGAGCATAATCGGAATCTGATATGTGCTCGTCTGTAAGTCGATTGAAGAATTTCACTTTCTTCGGTAGCGAAGTTTCCTCGAGTCTATCAATAGAATCTGTGTAGTCGTAAGGAAAAACTCCCTTGCGTGGGACTAGACTCGTCCGAACACCGAATATCTCGCTCGTGTATTTAAATTCTCTAAGGTTTGAAACTAATGTTGCTAAAGAAGCGTGCATAAAGCGGCAGGTATCGATGAACCTTATACTGAAATTACTCTCGACTGACTTGGCGAATGAAATGTACTTCTCCTCAGTATTCGGTATGACAAATATTTTTCTATCGTCATAATCTAATTCGCGAACGAGGAAATGCCCATCGTATGAAGAAAGGTTATGAATAAAAACGGGTAGAAAATTTGGTATTTTGTACTGAATATTGCAAAAATCATGTGCAGGTCGTCTATATTTACCTATTAAGTGGTCGTGATCTCTAACACGGTCAGGATTTAATTTCTTCTCACAAATGTGACAAATAACAGCGCTCTCAAAATCAACCTCTTCTTCCGGGGTAAGCGGTTCCATGGGAACAACATTTTTGTACAACTTAAATATTTTTTCCACCTCGTCTTTCATTCTTTCTATAAAAACGCGAACCGCATTTGGACCTCGGTATAGCTGTGGACTTTGACAACCGTCAGGCATTATGATAACAACAGAAGCTAAACAGTTCGTGTCTCTGAATAACGTATGTATAGGTTGCGTGAGATGATGGCTCGCAAGTGCTAACGTTTTGAAGAAGGCATTCAAAGTCCGCATATACAACAAATGGTACTCAGGAAGAATGATTTATGTGTGTAAATTTTAATGTTTTATTCGTATCATCTGGCAACACGATTTTACTAGGTGTGCCCGTTCCTTTACAAAGTTCTGTATGCTCTTTGTCCTTATAGCAAGTAAGAAAACGCTTGCATATATGCATTCTCTCATGATGTTTCGTTATTTGTGAACAGACTAATTTTTCAAAGTCTTTTATCCAGCAATAATGAGATGTCTTATCATTCGTAATGTATAATAAGTCACGATGATCGTCCAGCTCAGAATCGACAATTTTGATTGGGTAAACCATATTTTTTTCATCTAATCCGAATACATTGATCGATATATTATTAATTCTTTCAAATTTGACAATATCTTTTATATCTACTGGGTATTAGATACAATCCCATTTGTACCCCTCGTGGAATGATCTCGTATTGTATTTTGAAACTCTTTAAGAGTCTCTACCGATATTCTTTGCCTGAATAGCATACTTGAAGCAATACAAATCGCTATTGTTTACGTTCACTAGAGCTTTAATATTTTTAATCCTAGCTGGTAGCTCAATGTATGTCGAACCTCTTAGTGGAATATATTTATTTTTACGTAATTCACATCCCAGGACTTTAGATAAAACCCATCCAGATCCCTTAGCTTGAAATTCTGATTTTTCTTTTAAAAGCTTGGAAAATGATTTGTCAACAATTTCATGTATTTGATCGGCAAGTAAAACTCGTCTGTTACTCGTCTTGAATGAAGCATCGTACTCATCGTTTTCCCCCTTTTTAAATTTACAAATCAGCACCAGATTGAATTTAATTGCATTGTTCATAATTACATGCTCCTTTAATTTGTCTATCAACTCATCCCTATTTTCATTTAGAAATGAAACCACGTCTTGTCCCTCTTCTTTTTCCAATACAATCCAGAAAGTTTTGAGGCTCGAATTTATAGGAGATTCCACTTCAACAGTTCCCCGACCTTTCTGATTTGTAATATTTCTTCCGTGTAAAATCAACTAAACTATATTAAACTTCACAATAGGTACGGAATCGTCTTTTCTTAAACCTATCTAGTGTATCAATCATTCTTTCGTACGTATTCAAATTGTCAATCGTATCAAATCGGAATCAAAGGCAATGCGTTCATGTATCATTCTCAATACCTTTTCTAATTCCTGCTCGGTTTTATATAGACCAGAATTGAAATTGTCTAGTATTTCAGAAACAGAAGCCATTATTTCAAGTGTGTGAAAGTTGTTCTAGGATAAGGATAACGATAAGGATAAAAGGAAAAAACAAAAGACTGGGATTAGCGCATGGAGTCAATAAATTCATTTTCATGGTGATAATTGATGATTATTATTCATAGAAATTCACTGTGATAAAAAAGTACTCTCTTTAGACAATATACCGCCGTTTAAAGTATAACAGAGGTTACAATTTACTTCCAAAATTAAGAAATCGATGTTACGAATTCCCTATTGCCCAAGTACGCAAGCTATAATGTATTTTTGCAATAAAACACAAAAATATGCCTTGAAATGATGGATTATTTTATTCACAACTTATACTCATAACGTAGAAAGAAGTATTAACCGAAAAACACGAGCGATTTTACACAAACCGCGGAGAATTCAAGTATCAACGCTATCGTGCTAATGAAAGAGATACAGTACTTTCACACAGTAGTTCACACAAACGGGATAATTCAACTATATTAGCAGACTTTTTTTTGGGGCCATAATGACTTTCCTAAACGCTATCACATCGAGTGATGAGAAATGTTACTGATCTGTGATTCTGTAGTGAATACCTTTTTGCTCTTTCCTCTGCAGTTTTCTATCAAATTCTCTGATGACACAAAGGGAATTCCACACTTACACTCCTAAAACTTAGCCACTTTTACCTCTTTAGGTCATTAATGAGAAGAAAATGCATAATTTCACTCAAGTAGGAATGAAGAAAGGCTATAAATCACACACAACGAAGCACTTTTCTCTTCGGATCACATTTTTACAACACTTGATCACAAAATGAGTCGATTTTATGTTAAGAACACACTTTCCTTTCAATATTTCAATCTAAACTCTTCCGTTCGATGTCTTCAACATTCAAATTACACTCACAAGAAAACGTAGCACTATTTTTTCAGAAGTAGCCGCCATTTCGAGAACCGGAACCGGAACTTTCGGTCATCTGACATGACATACTTCCTCTGACACGCCAATTACGTACGTCAGTCTTTTGAAGAGAATCGGAATTCCGCAAAACGCGCCAAAAGCACACGTAATCCAACATGGTTGCCTTGAGAACGTGTTTCCAATAGCGATCTCAAGCTGAGTTACTTTCTTGTGACGATAATTTGCCGTCGTCGTGAAGTGAGTTTGTTTAAAGTGACCGTAATTGTGTCTCCTCTTTCTTGTGTGTGTTTGTGCCACAATTACGACATCGATTGGTATACAGGAAGAGGGAAATGTTGTCGACAGTGTTTCCTCAAGTCTGTATCCAGCGATATCCCTGAATAACTGTGAAAAAGGGTGTGATTCATAGTTTGTGTTGATTAAATCGTCAACATTTTCCTTAGAAATTAATTGTCAGTGACGACTTTTCAAATTAGAATGAATGCTTTCGGTAATTATTAACTCTTTCTCTGGAATATTATTTTAATCTTTCGTAGCCAAATATCGTAAGACTTCGTGGTAAATGAAATAGTGATTTGTAAGCAATGGAAGTCCTAATTCAAAAGTAACGAGTAACAATTTATGCTCGCCCATGTCTTTAGAGAAATACTTGTTGATTTGAAGTTAATTTCTAGTTTCTTATTTGTGTATTTCTATGTTCCAAAATATTTAGAAAGTGAATGCTCTCCGAGGTCGATGTTTCTTTCGCGATTGAGTCACTCCTCCGTTTTCAAAGTCCATTGGAAGACATCGAAGACGACGGAGGACCGCGGCTGTCCGGAGATTCAACATAAGGTAATGTGGGTTTATATTTACATTTTTTAGCTAATTCTATCTTCTTGGACACACGAAAACATCTGATGCATTTAAAGTCATTTTCATTTCGTTTTATTTAAGTTTTCGTTATGAAATATCCGCGTCATAATACAGCTTCAAACTTTAAATATATTGTTAAGATACATCTAAAAATTGTTCTGAGAATATCCTTTAAAAAATCTGTAGGTCTTTACAATTCAAGAGGATAATTAAACCAACTTTCTATCTTTGAATTTCGTCACATTATTGCCTAATCTTTGACAAATATGGTCGGTTTGTTTTTTATTACGTAGTTTTGTCTTAAAGACACAGTAGCCCTTATTATTAATTTAGTCATTCTTTATAAATGCATGGGATAGGAAATTGTGTTTACTTAAATACTGCGATTCAAGGCTAGTTGATGTTTTGCTTTCCCTTTCCGTTCCTTTCACTGTCATGATAATCTATGTAAAGGCGACTTTATCTATTCCAAAGAGTACAGTTAGACTGATATTCTCTCCAACGACCTTCAATTCTTTTCTTTTCCTTTCGAAGTTCAAGGTGGACTCTCTCTTTTAAGGAGTTAGTCATTTGAATTTATTTCTCTTTTGGGATTCTTTCGCTTCCTTCAGGAGGAAACGGAAACTTAAAACTTTTATTTAAAAATCATATAAACCATTTTGCTATTAATTATTGCTGTTTTTGATTTTATAATTGAAATTATCTCTTAGAGGCGAACGTTTCCGCATGGTTCCTCTTAAAATCGTAGTATCCCCACAATCATTATCTACTAGTTGTAGGGTTTGCACTTCTACTCCGAAATCCTTCGCTTGGTCTATTCTTAATCTACTGCGTTTAAAGTGCTCTTTTTCTTGAACGGGCTGCGTGTTGCAGTTACAGGATTATTAGATCTTAAAAATTATATTTTCTTCGAGAAATTTTTCGCATGGTTCCTCTTAAAATCGTAATATCCCCACAATCATTCTCTACTAGTTGTAGGGTTTGTATTTCTACTCCGAAATCAATGACTTTCGCTTGATCTATTCTTAATCTACTGCGTTTAAAGTGCTCTTTTTCTTAAACGGGTTGCGTGTTGCAGTTACAGGAGTATTAGATCTTAGAAAATTATATTTCCTTCGAGAAGGTTTGGAAATGGTAGGCCTTTCTAAATTAAAAAAACAATTTCCATATCTCATTAGCCTATTATTAGAAGGTGATAAGGGTCCGTTCCTAGGCAATTCCGACGAATTTTTTGGAAGTAATTAATTGTAAGTAATTTTTTGGAAGAGTAAGGTTAAATGATGATGCGACCACTTAGTTTTTAGAAAATTAAGCATTAATTATGATGAGACCGTTTATTTTTTGGGAGAGTAAACATTAAATTTGAGGAGACGGATGGTTTTTGGAAGAGTATAGTTAAATTATGATGTGAACGCTAGATTTTTGTAAGAGAAACCTAAATTATGATAAGACCGCTTAGCATTTGGAAGAGTAAGCTTGTATTATGATAACATCGCTTTTCTTTTGGAAGCGTAAGCTTTAATTATGATGAGTCGGCTATGTTTTAGGAAGAGTAAGTATTAATTATGACGAAACGGCTTGATTTTTGGTAAGCTTAAATTATGACACGACCGCTTAGTTTTTGGAAGAAAAGCATTAATTATGATGAGACCGCTTAGCTTTTGATAGAGTAATGTTAAATTATGATGAGACCGCTTAGTTTATGGAAGAGTCATCTTAAATTATCATGAGACCGCATAGTTTAAGGACGAGTAAGCATTAACTATGATGAGACCACTAAGGGTTTTGGGATAGTAAGCTTTGATTATAATGACACCGATTAGTCTTTGAAATATTAAGCTTAAATTATAAGAATAACGCTTAGTTTTTGGAAGATTAACGTTAAATTATAATGAAGTTGCTTATTTTTTTTAAGAGTATAGTTAAATTATGATGAGAGCTCTTAGTTTTTGGAAGAGTAAAGTATAATTATGATGAGACCGCTTTGTTTTTGGAGGAATAAGCTTAAATTATGACCAAACCGCATATTATTTGGGAGAGTGAGGTTAATTTCTAATGAGGCCGCTTACTTTCCAGAAGAGTAAGCGTAAATTATGAGGAAACTGCTTAGTTTTTGGAAGAGTAAGCATAAGTTATGAAGAGTCCGCTTCGTTTTTGGAAGAGTTATCTTAAATTATTATGAGACTACTTACTTTTTGGAAGATTAAGCTTTTTGGATTAGAAAGCCTTTATGATGATGAGACCGCATAATTTTTGGAAAAATATACCTTTAATATGATGAGAACCCTTGATATTTGTTTGAGAAACTAAAATTATGATAAGACCGCATAGCATTTGGAAGAGTAAGCTTAAATTATGATAACACCGCTTTTCTTTTGGAAGCGTAAGCCTTAATTATGATGAGTCGGCTATGTTTTAGGAAGAGTAAGTATTAATTATGATCAGTCGGCTTGGTTTTTGGACGAATAAGCTTAAATTATGACATGACCGATTAGTTTTTGGAAGAAAAGCATTAATTATGATAAGACCGCTTAGCATTTGGAAGAGTAAGCTTGTATTATGATAACATCGCTTTTCTTTTGGAAGCGTAAGCTTTAATTATGATGAGTCGGCTATGTTTTAGGAAGAGTATGTATTAATAATGACCAGACGGCTTGGTTTTTGGACGAATAAGCTTAAATTATGACATGACCGCTTAGTTTTTGGAAAGAAAGCATTAATTATGATGAGACCGCTTAGCTTTTGATAGAGTAATGTTAAATTATGATGAGACCGCTTAGTTTTTCGAAGAGTAAGGTTAAATTATAAGAAGACCTCCTAGTTTAAGGAAGATTAAGCTTAAATTATGATGAGACATCTAAGTTTTTGGAAGAGTAAGCTTAAATTATCAGGAGAACGCTTAGTATCTGTAGGTTAAGGCCTTAATTATGACAAAACCGCTTGAGGTTTGGAGGAGAAAGTTTTAATTAGGATGAGATCGCTTAGCTTTTGGAAGACTAAGCTGAAGTTATCAGGAGAACGCTTAGTTTTTGGAAGAGTATGCATTAATTATGACATTACCGCTTAGTTTTGGAAGAGTAAGCTTACATTATGATGAGACCATTTAGTTTTTGGTATAGTAAGGTTAAATTATGATAATACCGCGTAGTTTTTGGAAGAGTAAACTTAAATTATGATGAGACCGATTAGTCTTTGGAAGAGTAAGCTTAAATTATCATGAGACCGCTTAGTTTTAGGAAGATTAAGCATTAATTGTGATGAGACCGCTAAGTTTTTGGAAGAGTAAGCTTAGATTATGATGAAACTGCTTAGCATTTTTTTTATGAGACAGCTTAGTTTTTGGTAGAGTAAGCTTTAATTATGATAAGAACGCATAGTTTTTGGAAGAGTGAGGTTAAATTATGATCAGACGTTTAGTTTTTGGTAGAATAAGCTTAAATTATCATGAGACCGCTAAGATTTTTCGAAGAGTAAACTTAAATTATGACAAGACTGCTTATCTCGGATTCTGCTTTGAGCCTTTGTGGTGTGTTGACGTTTTTTCTCTTCTGCTCTCGTTCCTCGTGCCATAGCAATGCCACGTCTTTTTGTCAAATGCGGCCAGAGTGTAAAACGAAATCAAGTGGTAGTTAATTTTGACCGTTGTCACGGACTGCATCATTCTCTCTGTGCATCATTAACGGATGCAGACGTGCTTTCTCTGAAAGAACTGAATAAGACATGGTCCTGTAATAGCTGCCTTGGAAAAAGCCGTGAAGTACGTGGTGATAATACTCCGGTTCGTGCGTCCACGAAGAACGGCGAAGATCCCTTGGCAGAACTTCTAGTCCGAGAAAAACAGCTGCAAAATTCGCTCTTGATGTGGCAAAGCGCAATCGAAAACCAAGGACAATTGTTGGAGAAGGTAAATTCTAGTATAACAACGATAAACGACCAGTTGGTGAGTTTGTTCAATGAAAATGTTTCATTGAAGGCCAGAATCACCGACATGGAAGAGCACCTTAACAGAGTGGAGCAGGACTTATTAAAACACGTTATTGAAATTCGCGGTATCCCTCAGTGTGAGAGTGAGTCAACTGAGTCAGTAGTGCTCAAAACTTGCCTAGCTCTTGGTGTCAATATAGGGGTTAGTGACACTGATTACTGCTATAGGCCTCAGCCTCGAAATCAAGGTAACAGAGACCTGAAATCCATCCCTATAATAATTCGTTTCATGAGATCCAACCTTGCGTCCAGTATTGTGAATGCTCGCAGACTTAAGCGCCATTTTACTGTTCGGGACGTGGGCTTGGACGTTGGTTCCCGCGATGACGATAATAACATTGGAAGTCAATCTGTATTTGTCAACGAATCACTCACCCCTTTTAATCGAAAATTCTTTGCAAGGACAAGAGTCTTGAAAAAGGAAAACAAAGTTAAGTACCAATGGGTACGGGAGGGCAAAATGTTTGCGAGAAAAACTGATGGTGGAAAACGATTTGTTATTCTAAACGAGGAAGTGCTTAAAGAACTGGAATAGGATGAGGCGGGTACAATTTCCCCTAAGACCTTCGTAGTGACCAACTCCTTAAAAATTTGTCATGTGAACTGCCAATCTCTTTTGGGCCACTTTGATGAATTTTTTCACCATTTTTCAATGCATTATTACGACATCATATGTTTATCTGAGACTTGGCTGAAACCTGAAATTCCGGACTCCATGGTTAAACTACCGGATTACAATCTATTTAGAATTGATAGACTTGGTAAAATTGGCGGTGGTGTTGGCGCTTATTTTCATAAGACTATTCAAGGAAAAGTATTGTTTAACTCTACACCGCTATACTCTGCTAAACCTGAATTCATTTTCTTTGATGTTTCGGGATTTAATGCAGCTAAGCTGCTGCTTTGCGTCATTTATCGTCCACCTAAATGTGGTTTATTCGCCGACTTCGAGAGTGTGTTCTCTAGGTTTTACCCTACTTACAAAAATGTCGTTATTATTGGTGACTTTAATGTTGACATGCATCGCAGCTATTATGAAAGTTTACGCTTTAATGACTTTGTTTTGTAATAATCTTCACCTAGTGCTATCTGATCCAACTCATCACAATGAAAGAAGCCATACTCTCATTGACTTATGCTTTGTTGATGATCTTGAAAAGGTTGTTGATAACTCCCAGTACTCTGTGCCGTTTCTATCGGCCCACGATCTCATACACATTACTTATAATTTCAGTTCTTCTCAGCGAACTTTAACGCCAATAAATTCACGTGATATTAAACACTTTGACAAGTCTCTATACCAACAAGACTTATTCTCCGCTGTTTTTGCTTCGAATTCCATGGAGTGTAAACTGAAGGCATTTAACTCGAATCTTATTGCACGCACCTTTACCTACTTGCTCCCTCAAAAGACCTCCGGCCCCTTGGCTTACGGAGGACATCCAAAAACTCATTAAGGAGAGAAATAAATTACATACTTCTTACGTCCGGTCTCGAAGCCTCTCCGTTCTGAGCAAATACAAAACATGTAGAAACGTTATCAAATCACTCATAACCGAATCGCAGAAACGGTATTATTCCAATGCCCTTTCATTGCACTCGTATCCAAATGAAGTGTGGCGACAACTAAGGAAACTTGGTTTAATTAGACAAAAAGAACATGAACTAATCCCCGAATTCTCTTTAAACCAACTTAACGATTTCTTTACTAACACTTCCTTACCCAACAAACACAATCTTAGCTGGGATATTACCTCAATTGATCCTGTCACTCCAATCGATAAAAATACTTTCTATTTTAATTATACAACCCCAGAAATCTTAAATAGTTTTCTTCGCCGATCTAAATCCAACTCTGTGGGTGTCGATGGAATTTCTTTTGACTATATCATTAAAGCTGGTCTTGTCACCCATGTTAGAAAATTTTAACCACTCGTTACTTACATCAACAATAACGCTTTGCAATAACGCTTAAACTACAATAACTGAAAAACATCTAAACATTGCTTTGCCTTTTCAACCGAAATAAAATTGGAAAAATTATCCTCCTTTTTCACTTTTTTTGTACAACCGAATAAGAAAGCTATTTATATTTAACTATATTTAAAACCGAAATTTGTCAGTGGATAAAGTCAGATGACCAGACTGATTGAACTAAATCCGGCTTCGCCGGAGAGAACATTCCGTGTCCGTGTATACTCCCGGTGTTCTGAGGTCTAAGTGATCCTTTACTTTGGTAAGTAGGCCCCCCAATATTCTGGGTGGTTTGTGGATTGTCCGAATGTTATTTTTCGCGAGAATCCTTGATATTGTTCTCGACACATTGAGGACAATATCAAGGATTCGTATCAAGGAAGTTAGTAGCAGGGATAGGATGAATGAATTAGTTGCAAATGAAATGAACTGAGACTAATGCTTTAAAAGGAGAATCCCGTGGAAATTTCGCGTAGCAAAGGGTCGAGGATAATCGAAAGAGGTAACTCGAACGATTGGTGTTTACACCCTTTGCCACACTCCGTAAAGGCTGCTTGCGGGGTATTTATGTAGGTGTAGGTGAATGCTAAATGTTGTACAGTGGACTGGAATCGAGAAAAGCTGGCCAGGAGTCCAAAAAGTTTTTTTTATAGTGAGAGAGTTGAAAGTTTGCTTAGTTATTCATAAAAGATTGAATTTCGTGTTTCCGTGTTTAATATTTTGTTATTTGCACGCGTTAAAGGAGACTGGATGTCAAACTTGACCCATTTTCACTTGGATAATCAGAACCTTTTAAACGAAAGCTTACCCAGATAACCTTTATCAGAAAAGAATAATCTCGGATTTTTCGAAGAAACGGAGGGTTGGAGTCCTCGTCATAATTAAACCCTGTAACAATAGGATTACGATCAGGTTAATGTTTTTAATGAAGTAGCATTACTCTAAAAAATATGTCAAGTTCTTATGCGCTGTCTTCAGATTTTATTATGTCTCTTAAAACTTAATTCTCTAAAAAATAAACTGAGATTATAATATTTATATTTAGGCTAGAGAGATTAAGTTTCCGACTTCTTTAGTCAGTTTTAGGGTTTAATTTTGACAAGAAATCCAATAATTTTCCATCAAGTTACGTTCCAAGGAAGCACACGAAAGGTATACTGAAAGAATTAATTCCCAATACTGGAGAACTTAGTAAAAATATTCGTAGTCAGGGCCGATTCGAACTGTATTGGATCCCAGGGCTGTATTGGAGTCATGCAGCCATTCCATATAAAACTCTTTTGTTCAATTTTTCAAAATACTCGTTTTTTAAAAAGATTGTATTGTAGTATTCATTATTATTTTGAATTATTTAGTGACAACGTGATTATTTTTATCTAATTATTATAACTAAAATGATATTGAAACGTAATGAAAAACGTTTGATTAACAAGAGCGAGATATTCCTAAGGATTTGTGATAATTTTCAAAGAGATCAACTAACTTTTAATCGAAATGAATCCAACAATTTTTTTAAGAAGTGAAAACTAGAAAAAAGTTTTATGAGAATTTTTTTTAATACGCATTATTTTTATGATTTCTTGAGTATCGTTAAGTTAATCAAATATCAATTATTAACAAAAATTTCAACCAGGGATTCCCCTATAGAGTACCCCTACGTATTGCTAAGTGTGCCATGTCATTGGTAGGTCCGCTACAAGATCATATACAAAGGTTCTTTTCTTCTTTAACGTCAAGCGCCCCCTAATTCTTACCGCTCGGCTCGGTCGTGTCTCGGAACGGCTCTGTTTGTGATATAAAATCCAATGCTCCAGTGTTTCAGCCAGAATAAAATTCACGCTTTAACCCAATCATTTATTATCTAGCGCTTACAGGGTTAATTTTGTAGTGTGTCGATTTCTCTGGGAAAATTGCTCTATATTTAAAGAATTTCACCATAACGCTCAATGCAGGAATGCACAACAAGAAAAATTTAAAAGATACATACATCATCATCTTCCCAACTTCGACGATGAAAAAAAGGCACAGTCCACAAACTCCAGACATAATGAAAAACCTTATCAATATTCAAGCAGCAAAGGGATTTTTACCCCCAACGTACAATATTAATTGGAATTTAATGAAACTTAATTAATCATCGAATTACTACCCTCTTTTTTCCACCTTAGTCCGTCGCATTGACTTAATTTCCGAAATTCTATAAATAGTTATTCCTTGTTCGGACAGTGATTCTCTGATATCCTCCAGGTCGGTCTTAGCCGGTATATTTCGAATTACAAACAAATGCTTCTTTTCTGATGCAAGGCGGTTGTATAAAGATTCATGTTCTTTTGCTCTAAAAATTTTCTATAGACAAAGCACATGCAGCGGAAGTAGCTTATGGAAGTGTGTATTATTTCTCAGAAAGATAAAATAATATGAATATTGGAAACACGGCTGATGTGAAGTGTAAAAGAAAACTCCGAAGCCGTATTTGTAAGTGGCAGTGGTACATACAACAATTCCCAACTTTTTCTTTTCCCTCTCCTCTTCAATCCTTCCCTTCCCATTCTTCACTATCTACTGATGATGACAACATTGTTGTTGAAATACGTATTTAGGTGTTTTCTGTTAGTGGTGAGTGGCTCAGGACTTGTTTTTAAATTTTCAAATTTTTGGTCGGTTTTACACTTGTGCAAACTCTTTGTTTTTTATGTCAATTTTGTCTTTGTCCTTTGCTCACTTAGAATCGGGATTTATTCTTTTACTATTGAAACAGGTTTTTTGCCTGTGATGTGGTTTATGTACATTTTATCCCTTTTAACTTGACATACACGCATTGCGTTGAATTTTTATTCCATTGACACATCATAGGTTTACCCATTCACATTAGCCCTACACGTACGACACATTTTATCTTGTTGATTTTGTTTTGTGTCTTGTTCTTGGGTCGCATTTGACGTTATTTGGGGTGTTTTCCTCTTTGGACGGCATATGTGTGCTGTTTTGAATTCTTGGGTACGGATAAGTACGTTTTGGGTGTAGAGGGAGATAAGGATTGGGAAGAGGAGAGGGAA
>KZ308900.1:174076-210042 GCA_000376725.2 Ladona fulva | reverse complement strand
TCTCTCCACTTATGCTCGAATGTGTTGCATTCTCCCAATCGATGTGCGGCAGGTTAAAATCTCCTCCTACGACGATGATAGGGTCTTTCATTTTATCTCTTATTACACGTAAGGACTCTGATAGATCATCCATGCTATTAATTTCTTCCTCTGGAGGACGGTAAAAGGAGCAAAATAAAATCCTGGATCCATTTTTCCCAAGAACTGAGCACCAGACCATTTTGCTCGTAGTATCCACTAAGATATCTTCTGGCTGGCTATCCAAATGGTCTTTGACAGCTATAAAATATATTCTCCATATGACTATATTCAAAATTATAGCACAGCTCAGCAAATTATGAAGTTTCCTTTGATTTTACACTTCGATTAGAAAATAATTCTTTTCTAAATACTTCTCCTCACTATCCGATCTCAACATTATTGACAATACGCATCCTACAAAACTTTATCAAGGTTAACGTTAATTAAATCTTTGATGTCTTCGGCCAAAACTTGTAAGTAGCCTTTTCTGCCGGAGCAAACTCTCGCGAGTCACTCTCACACATCGAACTGTGTTCGAAAGTTAAGAGCTACTCTCCGAGAGTACCAGGAGCACAGGTCGACTAGCGAGCAAAGTCGAACTCACAAGCTTTCAGTTACCTCTCATGTACTTCCAGCGAGTTACTCTCAGATGTGTGTCCACTGGCGAGTGACTGCTAGCGAGACCGACTTGGCGGTATTTACTCTCAAGTGGAAACTACCCTCTTGGTCGATATTTTTTATGTTGCTATGGTGTGATATATTTATATCTACATTCTTCGGTGATTACATATCCACATGAATACTTAATCTAATATTCTTGCGAAACCCAACGATATACGCGCTTACATTATTTAAAAATTAAAAGTGGTAAACATTTACAGAGACTTACCGAGTAATCCCCTTCATTCACGATGTCTAATTCTTCAGTCTTGTCCAGCCATTCATTCTTTGTATTTTCGTATAAAAATACAATTGGTGTTGATTCAGGACCAGAAATCGTAATCATTACCCGACTGTCTCCAGTTTGGTTGCGGGTCAAATACATCCGTGTTCGGAATGAATTCTTTCCTTTCTTTAGTTTGAATGGCGTGATGGTATCCATGCAGCTGTATTTTGGAAATCCAGGAGTGATGAACCCCTTCGAACCTCCCGGGTTGGGCACACCTTCCGGAAGGACGTCAACAATCTTCCACTTTCCCATGCCATTACAAGGCGTTCGTATATTATTGTCCTCCAACATTCCGTACTCAAAATCAACGATGTGAGTTTGAGAGATCGTAATGCTCGAAACGATCACCAAAAGGGACAGAGAGCGCGTCCCCATTATAATCTTATGCTGAATTTGTTGATGAAAATGTTACTTGAACAGATTTGATTAACCGGCTCGAGTAATGCACTTGAAGTCGGTGGCTCGTCCTTTCGGCTCTTTCGTTGATGGTCGATCGAATTGCAATATAAATGCGATTCTACAGGAGTGAAGATAGATGCTGTTGGAGGGGTGTGTAGGAGTGGCGTTGATATGTTAGGTTAGCTGTATTTATAATGGAAGTTAATCAATCAAGGGGTATAATGTCAAAGATAGCAACTGATATTCTTAGAGGAAATCAGTATTGGACCAAAAATAAGCTGTTTTTTTCTTAACTTCCAAATTTCCTCTTAGCACGTTTGTGCGGGTCACATTCCCACTAATACGGTCTGATCTATTGTTGTACCAAAATAAAACATCACTCGAGATTGACGTCAAATCAATTATTCGAATTTGGCAGATTTTTTAGAAATTCTTCCCCTTCCTGCGAATTAAGATCGAGCATGAACTTTACCGTATTATTCTGCCAGATTTTTACAGTCACTTACATTGACTGGGGATAAGACATGTTAATTTGAAATCGTCTTTTCAGCCTAATCGTTTATAAATTCAAATAAGCTATGACTGCATATTCGAATAAACATTGGCCTTCTAATGGGGATCATGATGTGTTACTTTCAGGTGAGCTTTCCCGATACGTGTTCCCTTAGCTCTTCGTAAATAATATTAAAGAAAGCCTTTCTATCCCATTCCACCGGTAAATACAGCTATATCGTCTTTATATCATATATAATATCCCTATAAATGGGATACAACACCAGTAAAATTCTGAGTTGTTGAATTTTTTTGTGAAATTAGTAATATAAACAGAATAATTGTGATTTTTTTGATTTCAGCTACTATTTTATCAGCTTGAACTCAGTTTTCCTATTGCAGAATCACAGGGATTAGCTCTATATCAAGTGAAATTCTTATCTTATCCTTCCTTCAACAATAAATCAATCTCTTTCGTTTCTTCAGCCGTGAAATCAGAATTGTACTTTTTATGTCAGAGTGTCATCACAGTTGCATGCATTCTTAAAAGTGTTCCTTGTTATCCGAATTTCCGAATCCGATTATTGTGGATTAGGTGGAAGAGACTGTGTCTCAATCTCGCCCAAACAAAGAAGATTTATTATTATTATCATTATTATCATTTTCCTTTTAAAACGATAACTTTATTAGATTGAAGTTTTTTAAGTTCAAATGATTAATTTTATTGGGAGAAAACTATGGATAGTTTAAAATATTTAGAAGAAAGGAAAACGATGACATTCGATAGCTCGTGGATTCGTAATAATAATAATAATAGCACGTTTCACTCACTTCAATAATTCACTGCTTGTTTTATTCTGACTTTTCTTCAAAATATTTCGAGACTTTATGTAAGATGAAAACAAAGTTTATGATTTGGGTTTGATTGAACCATAGAGTAATCTTACTACTTACTACATACGTACTTAGATTACTATATGATTTAACTCTATATTTAGATTAATTATTACCTTATAAGCTGACGATATTACTGCTATAAAACGCATAGAAAATATTTCAAAGTGGAGTATTTTTCCCTTAAAATTAAGTAGAGGGTAAGAGAAATTGTGCATTTTGTTGATCNGGCCGTTGCAGAGTGTCTTTTGATGGCAGAATACTATAATCACGTTGTTACTACCGCTGGTTCAACAGGAAAAATATTCTACACATAATTTCATTTCCATATATTATTCTAGTACCACTTTTCATTCCGTATTATAAGATAAAAAGAATGGCATTTGAAGAATAGTATCCAATTCGTCTGTAGGGGTGCTGGAGCAGCTTTGGAAGTGCTGTCTGATGATTCCTTAATGGCGGCTGTGAATAAGCGGTGGTGGCTAATGTTCTGTCAAGGATGCATCTGTGGATATAGGAGATGATGGTGAAGGTTACGATTTGGTACGTTTGATTTTTGATTTTCTTAATGATGAAGGGAATCATTGTTTAGTATTGAATAATGCTCCCCGTCGAAGGAAAACCGGGCATGAAAAAGTCTGAAAGGACCAGCAATCAAACCAATAATCTTCCACTTTTCTGCATATGCTTTAACCAATTGAGCTATCGAACCAGAATATCCTCAGTAGACCAGGGCAATGGCTTCGTCCGACTATACAGCATGAAAGGATATTTTGCTTAGCTGGATAGAGCATCTTCCTGCTAAGTGGAAGAATCCAGGTACGATTCCTTGTCCTGACAGACTTCTTTCATGTCCGTTTTACCTAGGGATTTTTCCTAAGTGCACGCTTTAGTTTGCTGCTCCCATATTTATTTTTATCATTAATGTTTAATTATAAGAAGCGTAGAGAATTATTTATTTATTTACTTACATCTCAATGCCCCAAAAAATATCCATTTATTGGACGATTGCAGTAGTGGGCTTCAAATAATAACAATGGACGAACACACACGCCCATTCCCTAACCGGAAAAATCCGACTAGCCGGGAATCGAACCCAAAACCTTGGGGTTTGAGCGCTAGCGTGCTAGCCGGTAAATTATTATTTAGTTGAATATCTTCTAATCGAAAATATATACAAACGACTACAAGGGTAATACTATCCTCTGTTCAACTTGCAATTTGTTTATTTATTGTATATTGTTGGTATACATAGTTGGCGATTGCTGTAAAAGAACGGCCCATTTAAAATTCTTCCAACTAAAGTTCATCTTCACTCTACGAAACCATAAAATGATATCAAACCTGTGCTTCTGCAAACGATCTTTTACATATGGTTTTACAGCTGGGTGTTACTTACTGTCACACTCACCTCTATATGATTCCATTAAAGATGTTGTCGTTTCCTGATGTGCTACTTCAAATTCATCAATGTAAAGCCATGCATGACTATAATAACCCATAAATTGCACCTATACATTAGAAATAGAGAAAATAGAGGTAACTTTCATTAATAACTTATAAGGGAAGCTCTATAGTGTACACAAACATGAGCAACATTTTTTATCATGCAGTAAAATACTAATCAGGGAATTTGCTTTAAATCCCTACAACTTATCATAATGTATCATAGTTTGGAATTATATTTGGCCTTTAAAAATCTTTTTATCTTACCATAAAATCTTAAATATCAGGAAACTGATGTAAATTATGGCATGAATTTACCACATCACAGTGTTTGCAAAAGTTGGATCTGATTACATACTCGCGAAGTTTACCAAAGCTTACGAAATTTAAGATGTAAAGGTTTAACGGCAAGAAAAATAATCCGAAAAAAAAATTAACGTGGAAATGTAATTACATATCCGCATGAATACTTATCAAATATTTTTGCGGAACCCAACGATATACACGCTTACATTATTTAAAAATTAAAAGTAGTAAACAATACGTAAAATACATTAAGTAAAAATAATAAACATTACAGAGACTTACCGAGTACTCCCCTTCATTCACGATATCTAATTCTTCATTCTTGTCCAGCCATTCATTCTTTGTGTTTTCGTATAAAAATACAAATGGTTTTGACACAGGACCAGAAATCGTAATCGCTACCCGACTGTCTCCAGTTTGGTTGCGGGACATATACATCCGTGTTCGGAAAGTATGCTTTCCTTTATTTAATTTAAATGGCGTGATTGTATCCACGCAGCTGTACATTGCAGAATCAATAGTGATGAACCCCTTCGAACCTCCCGGGTTGGGCACACCTTCCGGAAGGACGTCAACAATCTTCCACTTTCCCATGCCATTACAAGGCGTTCGTAAATTATTATCCTCCAATGTTCCGGACTCAAAATCAATGAGGCGGTCTGTGGATATTGTAATGATTGTAGGTTATTAAGAATACTATTCCTTCACCCAAATATCTCTAGATACGATTACCATAGATAGGTTGGCAAATTAAAATGCTTGTGATATGCAGAAACCATATGTCATGTTCTTAAGATGTAACACTAGCAAATCACCATGTATATATATCTAGTATGGAAGTTCTTGTTCGTAGTACAAATCCATAAATGATACCAATTTAGTGTTCATTTCACACAAGATTATCTCCATACCATTAATAGGTGTTACCAACACACTCACCTGATTCTGTTGAAGCTGTCGTAGTACTAGTTTCCTGATCAGTTGAAGCTGTCGTAGTAGTTTCCTGATCAGTTGAAGCTGTCGTAGTAGTTTCCTGATCTGTTGAAGCTGTCGTAGTAGTTTCCTGATCTGTTATTTCAAATTCATCAATGTACAGCCATGCGTTGCTATAATATCCCATAAACTGCACCTGCTCATCGGAAATGTTGGAAAGTTACATATTATCATATTTAAATTAGGAAAGGCTAAATTTAGTTACGATGAATACAAACTAGATGAGTGGTAGAGTAATGCATGAAGATTTCCAGCCGTACGTAATCTTGTATAAATACTAGAAGATTCATATTACTCAGATGATCCGTTTTTAATACAATATTACTCTATACATTGATGTTTTCATCATACTAGACATTTTTACTCAATACATCTAATTGAAAAATGGAGTTGTTACGCTCTCTCTATCAGTTATGATCTTTGAAATTGCAGCGTGTGATTGTAGTCGTACAACAAATTTGCTTTGAAAACATCGCCGTCGATAAATACTTTACTTACCGGATAAGTAATAAGTATTATTCAACAAAAAATTAATGAAGATCAATCTTCGCAAACAGCGAAGATTGATCTTGAATTTAACATTAAAGTTGTTGTAAAATTAAGAATCTAAGGATTTAAGAATCACGCAAAATTGTACCAGTTACGACAAAGTTGTAATTGGAGCATTTTAAGGTCATTCTTAATTTCGTTTTATTGATTAATATGAATCCTTAAGAATAACTTTAACATACTGCTCCTTATCGTTGCTAAAGAACTTAATCATAATTCATTGTTAAGATCTGATTGACACAGTGGTAGATGTCCACTTGCCAGTTTGATTCTTTCACTTGAATATTCCACAATTACATTCAGAATTGATCCTTTGTCTTTGTAATCTCAAAAATGTCAAATCGCGCTTTCCATTGAGTAAATAGTTCTTCCTCTGTCTCATTAATTTTGTTAACTATGTAATGCTTTCTTTAGGGTCCAGTAGTCAACAATTAGTATTTTATTTATCAATTATTCGTTTCTTCCATTTCATTTACCCGTTCTGCTTATATATACGCATTTGCATATTTTGCTTATAGATTTTTAGATTTAGATTTAGAAACTTACCCCGCGAGCCGCCAAATGGCGTGTGGCAAGGGGTGTGTCAACACCAGATATTCGTACCTAATCTATCCTGTTGGCTTCTCTAATACTACGTGGAAAGAACGACCAAAAATAACTATCCGTTTTTGCGATTATTTCTCTGTAACGCTTGGTCGATGCCTCTCGAAGGTCGCGTTCTTCCTGTACCGGAATTACAATGTCCTCGACTTCCTCTGAAAATTCTGCGCAGACGAGTTTTTCGAAAAGTTTCTGTCGGTAATCAGATCTTCTCTCCTGTAGCGAACTCCACCCGAGGGACTTTATCATAGCCGTAACGCTGCTGTCGAATCTAAAGTCTCCACTAACGAAACGGGCCGACCTACGTTGGACCATTTCTAAATCTGAGGCTAGACCTACTTCGTGCGGATCCCAAACCGCGCTGCAGTATTCGAGACTAGGTCTAATTAGAGAAAAATAAGCAGTTTCTTTCACTTTCGATTGGCATCCTCTAAGGGTTCTACTTGTCAATCTTTGCATTTTGTTAGCCTTTCCTATGATCTCTCGAATATGTTCCTTGAATGATAAACCGCTGCTAATCGTAACTCCTAGGTATTTATTGTGACTCACAGACTCTAAGAGATTTCCTGAAATTTCGTATTTTAAGCTATTAATGTTGGTCGATCGCGTGAAGTTCATAGCTACGCACTTCTTTACGTTCAAATCAAGCTGCCAATCTTCGCACCACGTCGATATAACGTTCAGGTCGTTCTGTAGGATAACACTATCTTCATCTGAAGTAATCTGTCTGTATAAGAGGGTATCATCGGCGAATAGTCTAACCTTGCTCCTTACATTATCTACTATATCATTAATGTAGATTAGAAATAATATCGGCCCTAAAACGCTTCCCTGCGGGACTCCTGATGTGATCTCTACCTCATCGGATAAAATTCCGTCTAACGCAACTCGCTGAGTCCTATTTTCGAGGAAGGATTTTATCCACTCGACTACTTTCTCATCGATCGCGTAAGCAATTAGCTTCTGAATTAGCTTTACATGAGTTACAGTGTCAAAAGCTTTCCTGAAATCTAAGAATACTGCATCTGTTCTAACTCCCTTATCCGCCGCCTTAGCTATGTCGTTTATGAAAAGGGCTAGCTGAGTCTCACATGACCTACCTTTGCGGAACCCATGCTGGCTCTGACTAATTGCTCCCTTCTCGGAAAGGAACCGCATTATTGAACTTGCAATGATATGTTCCATAATTTTACAAAAGATCGAAGTGAGAGAAATGGGCCTGTAATCGTCAGGCTTTAAGGTGCGTCCTTTCTTTGGAACCGGAGTGACGTTCGCTTTCTTCCATGATATAGGAACAGTTCCTTCATCTAACGATTTCCGGTAGAAGACAAGAAGAAGGGGAGCGAGCTCATAAGATAAAGTTTTAATAACTAATGATGGGATACATTCGGGTCCCGGAGCTTTTTTCCTTTCAATCTGGCGCAACAAATTTTCTATTCCTTCCACTGATAATTCAATGGGAGACATATCCGAATCAATTCGCCTAGTAAACTCATTAACTTGGCCGTTGTCTACTTTGAAACACTTCTGATAGTGGTGGTTTAGTAAGTTCGCTTTTTCTATAGATTCCTTTACACAATTTCCCTCTTCATTGATTAGGCTTGGTACGGTAAACTGACCTCCACGAGACTCGCGCACATACGACCAAAATTCTTTCTGATCACCACTTAATGATTCTAATAGCGTTTTAGATCTATATTCCTGAAATTCTTTTTGTGCTTCTTCCTTAATTACCCTACGCATGTCTCTATACTTTTTCTGCTCTAGCTCAATGTTAGTGCCGCATGCTTTAAGTTTCCTTAAACGGGAATGAATAAGTCTTTGTTTCCTGTACAACGTTCTTAACTTTGCCTTCATCCAACGTGGCTCCTTACGCTCGCGTATTTGCTTAGTTGGTACGTATTTAACTAATCCTTCTTTGAGGATTCGGAGGAACTCATTCCAGCTATCTTCGACTGTATTTTCACTCACAAAACGGCAGAAATCATCCCTTTCTACGTTTATATAATTTTTGAACTCCGTAAAGTTACATTTGCTGAATATGTATATTTCCCTTGGTGGTTTAAGAGATTTAACTGTTGCTGCCTTAATCTCTGCTATTATTACGTCGTGATCTGAAATTCCGTCAACTACGTGTATACCAGTCATTAAGTGTGGGTGAGAGGTAGCTAATAAATCGAGAATGTTTCCTTTGCCTGTACGGTTCGTCCGAGTAATGTTCATGTTCACCTGCTCCAGACCATGTAATGCGAAAGTGTCAATTAACTTCTGAGATAACTTTTTCTCTCCACTTATGCTCGAATGTGTTGCATTCTCCCAATCGATGTGCGGCAGGTTAAAATCTCCTCCTACGACGATGATAGGGTCTTTCATTTTATCTCTTATTACACGTAAGGACTCTGATAGATCATCCATGCTATTAATTTCTTCCTCTGGAGGACGGTAAAAGGAGCAAAATAAAATCCTGGATCCATTTTTCCCAAGAACCGAGCACCAGACCATTTCGCTCGTAGTATCCACTAAGATATCTTCTGGCTGGCTATCCAAATGGTCTTTGACAGCTATAAAATATATTCTCCATATGACTATATTCCAAATTATAGCACAGCTCAGCAAATTATGAAGTTTCCTTTGATTTTACACTTCGATTAGAAAATAATTCTTTTCTAAATACTTCTCCTCACTATCCGATCTCAACATTATTGACAATACGCATCCTACAAAACTTTATCAAGGTTAACGTTAATTAAATCTTTGATGTCTTCGGCCAAAACTTGTAAGTAGCCTTTTCTGCCGGAGCAAACTCTCGCGAGTCACTCTCACACATCGAACTGTGTTCGAAAGTTAAGAGCTACTCTCCGAGAGTACCAGGAGCACAGGTCGACTAGCGAGCAAAGTCGAACTCACAAGCTTTCAGTTACCTCTCATGTACTTCCAGCGAGTTACTCTCAGATGTGTGTCCACTGGCGAGTGACTGCTAGCGAGACCGACTTGGCGGTATTTACTCTCAAGTGGAAACTACCCTCTTGGTCGATATTTTTTATGTTGCTATGGTGTGATATATTTATATCTACATTCTTCGGTGATTACATATCCACATGAATACTTAATCTAATATTCTTGCGAAACCCAACGATATACGCGCTTACATTATTTAAAAATTAAAAGTGGTAAACATTTACAGAGACTTACCGAGTAATCCCCTTCATTCACGATGTCTAATTCTTCAGTCTTGTCCAGCCATTCATTCTTTGTATTTTCGTATAAAAATACAATTGGTGTTGATTCAGGACCAGAAATCGTAATCATTACCCGACTGTCTCCAGTTTGGTTGCGGGTCAAATACATCCGTGTTCGGAATGAATTCTTTCCTTTCTTTAGTTTGAATGGCGTGATGGTATCCATGCAGCTGTATTTTGGAAATCCAGGAGTGATGAACCCCTTCGAACCTCCCGGGTTGGGCACACCTTCCGGAAGGACGTTAACAATCTTCCACTTTCCCATGCCATTACAAGGCGTTCGTATATTATTGTCCTCCAACATTCCGTACTCAAAATCAACGATGTGAGTTTGAGAGATCGTAATGCTCGAAACGATCACCAAAAGGGACAGAGAGCGCGTCCCCATTATAATCTTATGCTGAATTTGTTGATGAAAATGTTACTTGAACAGATTTGATTAACCGGCTCGAGTAATGCACTTGAAGTCGGTGGCTCGTCCTTTCGGCTCTTTCGTTGATGGTCGATCGAATTGCAATATAAATGCGATTCTACAGGAGTGAAGATAGATGCTGTTGGAGGGGTGTGTAGGAGTGGCGTTGATATGTTAGGTTAGCTGTATTTATAATGGAAGTTAATCAATCAAGGGGTATAATGTCAAAGATAGCAACTGATATTCTTAGAGGAAATCAGTATTGGACCAAAAATAAGCTGTTTTTTTCTTAACTTCCAAATTTCCTCTTAGCACGTTTGTGCGGGTCACATTCCCACTAATACGGTCTGATCTATTGTTGTACCAAAATAAAACATCACTCGAGATTGACGTCAAATCAATTATTCGAATTTGGCAGATTTTTTAGAAATTCTTCCCCTTCCTGCGAATTAAGATCGAGCATGAACTTTACCGTATTATTCTGCCAGATTTTTACAGTCACTTACATTGACTGGGGATAAGACATGTTAATTTGAAATCGTCTTTTCAGCCTAATCGTTTATAAATTCAAATAAGCTATGACTGCATATTCGAATAAACATTGGCCTTCTAATGGGGATCATGATGTGTTACTTTCAGGTGAGCTTTCCCGATACGTGTTCCCTTAGCTCTTCGTAAATAATATTAAAGAAAGCCTTTCTATCCCATTCCACCGGTAAATACAGCTATATCGTCTTTATATCATATATAATATCCCTATAAATGGGATACAACACCAGTAAAATTCTGAGTTGTTGAATTTTTTTGTGAAATTAGTAATATAAACAGAATAATTGTGATTTTTTTGATTTCAGCTACTATTTTATCAGCTTGAACTCAGTTTTCCTATTGCAGAATCACAGGGATTAGCTCTATATCAAGTGAAATTCTTATCTTATCCTTCCTTCAACAATAAATCAATCTCTTTCGTTTCTTCAGCCGTGAAATCAGAATTGTACTTTTTATGTCAGAGTGTCATCACAGTTGCATGCATTCTTAAAAGTGTTCCTTGTTATCCGAATTTCCGAATCCGATTATTGTGGATTAGGTGGAAGAGACTGTGTCTCAATCTCGCCCAAACAAAGAAGATTTATTATTATTATCATTATTATCATTTTCCTTTTAAAACGATAACTTTATTAGATTGAAGTTTTTTAAGTTCAAATGATTAATTTTATTGGGAGAAAACTATGGATAGTTTAAAATATTTAGAAGAAAGGAAAACGATGACATTCGATAGCTCGTGGATTCGTAATAATAATAATAATAGCACGTTTCACTCACTTCAATAATTCACTGCTTGTTTTATTCTGACTTTTCTTCAAAATATTTCGAGACTTTATGTAAGATGAAAACAAAGTTTATGATTTGGGTTTGATTGAACCATAGAGTAATCTTACTACTTACTACATACGTACTTAGATTACTATATGATTTAACTCTATATTTAGATTAATTATTACCTTATAAGCTGACGATATTACTGCTATAAAACGCATAGAAAATATTTCAAAGTGGAGTATTTTTCCCTTAAAATTAAGTAGAGGGTAAGAGAAATTGTGCATTTTGTTGATCCAAGATATTTTGAATGAAAAAAATAATAATGGTAGAAGCATTTAGGGAAAACATTTGAAGTATAATAGCGATTTATCACAAATATCTAGTATAAACGTATTCAATTTTAATCCAGTTTTTATTTAAATAATTTCTATTTAAATAATTTCTATTTAAATAATCTCAGAATAGCAAATCAACTCTAATTATTCATAAATTCCCTCTGAATCAAACAGCAAAGGAAACAACGGGGTCTTACAATAAACTGAGATACAGTGTATATTATAGCACTATACGTTCAGTCTAAATGTATCTAACACTTTTGATTTAGGCAGAAGATAAATCATAAACATATCCTTTAAATACATCCTTTTGCAAACAAACTCGCAAAAACCAAATCTTTCTTATATATCAGTGGATTCTTTTTATCCTTTTGCCTTAAAAATGTAGGTAACGAAGAATAATAATAAATATGTCTCAAGTCTCGTTCAGCGCGAAGGTTCGTTTGAATCTCCTTCACTTCACCATTACCTAAAGAAATCTTTGGTGAGGGGATGAAACGATTAGGCCAACTGAGGAGTGAGGTATGGAAGGAAACTACTACTACAAAGTTTCCATCCTCAGGGGGTCTCCACAAAAGAAGTGAAGACCCCCTGAGGATGGAGGCTTTGTCTCCGAAATGATCATTGGGACTTCCCAGAAATCGGTAATCCGGAGCTTCCCGTTTGTCTCTGAGCGCGAGTTACGCTTGCCGAAAGACGGCTTACGGAATGTTTTTAAACCTCTTAACTCTTTCTTGATAATAAGGAGTGTAGTAGTTTGCCTTTGCTTTCTTCACTGAGATAATGCTATAAGTCGACAAAGTTCGCTCAATTTTTGTCATGGCTTTCCACGGTATCCGTGCCAACTCATATTGATTATACTAAAAACTCAACCTTAATCCGAGCCAGATGCTCTTTCGTAACTCATGACCTTCCATAAAACATTGAAATTATTAGTGCTTAATAGAAAACCAAGGATAAGACCCCTAGTCGGGAGCCATGAGCAAGAAGTGAAATTATTCGTCGTCGATGTCATTATCATTTTTCGAATGTGCACTCTTTACGCTAAAGACTCACCATCACTGCCATAGCATAATGGGTAGTCAGTCCTTCACGCCTTTGTAGCTGACAAAGAAATTCCGCAGTTTTTGTCTAATCTATGAACGCAGCTGTGTGTCGGTGACATCATGGGAATGTTTCGATCGAAATCCTCAACGAGTCATCCGCAATAAATCACTTGAGGTACAGCTTCAAACGCGATAAAAAAAATCCTTTCTCGCTTTGATTCCTTGATGTATTTTAAGTCGCGCGCATTCAGGAGAAAAAAATCGTAATTTGGTCGCCAGAAATGGCTACACTACTAAAAAATGTTAGTGTCTGAGAGTTGTAATGAAAGAGCAGTTGAAATTTTACTGTTGTTATTAACGCATTTCGTAAAATCCTTTATGACACTGGTACCATAGCTGTCGTTTTCAAAACTTCAAACTCACACATAAGAAAAAAAACATTCAATAAAATTATGCCTTTATCTATTTCCTGCTACCAGAACATGATGAATGGAAAATTTCAGAATCGTCCTTTGGCGCAGGGTAAAGAAAATTGTGTCTTTCATTTACTTTTCATTACCACTCAAACACCGACTACGACTCATCTTTTTTTTAATAAAAGCAGTTTTCAACATATCAAACGTTTCTGTCTCGGTTTTGCCGAATCTGAAACAGAATTTCATGCAACAGTGCTGTTCCTCGAGGTAGTTCATTTTTAAAATTCGTCACGAGTGAAAAAACACTTGCGGACAAAACAGCAGTAACTGGAAACTAAAATCGTTATCAACAAACAGAAAACGGGAGGTTACTCAGGAGAGATCAAGGTTTCGAATGCTTTTCACCGGAATTCATTTGCACTACAAGTGACCGCGTAATTCAAACCGTCCTGGAACTTTTTAGCATACCTCGTAATCAAGAACACATAAAATATACAGTCAGTCCAACAATACTACCGAAGATAGAAAAAGTAAATACGTATAGGTAAAGTTTTCTCGGCTCCCGTGTGTTTTCCTGCAACGTTGGGCCGCTGCAAATGCAGCAGAGGATCCACACCAAAAGTAATCCCCCTTTTTTACCTCAGGAATTTCTTATGGCCTTGTCGTTGCTTTTGAATTTTGATATTGCTTCAACAGCTTCGTCTCTTCCTTTTCTTTCAATAGAGTGATATGTTAATGTTATCTATTTTATTACGTCAAGTGTGGGATTATAATGTTGTAGTAGTCATAGGAAATGATGTCATTTTTGACGCCACAGACAACATAGCAACTCTTAATTTATATCAACGACTTGAGGTGTGAGATAGACGGCAATGTACGGATATTTGCCGATGACTCGGTAAAATTTAGAGATGAGTCAGATGAGAAGAACCGTATTCCTCTATCGCCCTCTATAGTGCTTATAAATTATGATTATTGTTAAATTGTGGTGCCAAGTGCGACAAGTAGAACTGAATGTAAGTAATTTCTTCGAAAGGAAACAATTTCGTGAGAATCGACAGAATAAAATTAATGGAATAAATATAAATGTAGTCGATTCAGTAGAATATCTTGGAATCACTCATACAAATAATTTCAACAGGAGCACCCGTGTCTGTAAACTCTGCGGTAAAGGAATTCACAAGCTCGACTTTATAAAGCGCATTGTAACTAAATGCGGCGTAAAGGTTAGAGAGCGATGAAATTTCGCTTGGGTCCCATCTGAAATTGTGGGATCTGGCGTATAAGAAGTGTACCCGTCAACTCGAGAAAGTGAAGCGCAAGGTGATGCGTTTTGGTAAAAAGTGCTACGATAAAAAAGAAAACGTTACGAAAATGCCCTCCTACGCAGGTTGGGAATCCTTGAAAGAGAGGAGATTAGAAGCTAAGCTTCTATTGATAAATTCAGAGAAAGTACTCTTGCGAAAGAACTAATCCGCATTATAAGATTCCCTGATACTTCTACCGACCCGACAATCATCGTAAAATAAGAGAAATAGACGATGAGATAAGTCGTTTTAAGAACTCATTATTTCCAGAAGTGATAGGCAATACAACTCGAACGCTTGGTGTGTACACCCGCTGCCAATCACCGTATATCGGAGTATATTTATGTAGATATAGATTTATACTGATGTACAAGTAAAATTTTCATTCAGAATCTCTCCCCAAAAAGTCTTCGTTACTTCGAATAATCGTTTTCTTGCCCCTTCGTGATGATCCCTAAATACGATATGGCTCCCAGTAAGTTACTTCCTCAATAAAATCAATATATCATTCCTGTCTCTATTTCTCCGTTAATTTATTTTGCATCATTGTGATTTCCCTTATTTCGCTGGTAATAAATTTGTATAATCGTTTTCACCGGACATATTTTTGTGAAAATCCGTAACACAGGTTACATACACAGGGAATATAATGTTTAATTATTCTTTAAGATATCAGTCACAACAACTTGAGGTTATTATTAATATATATATATGAAGTATATTTTAAGTATTATAAATATCGTCACTGTATATGTTCATGACCATTTCCAATTTTAAGATAAGCCCTTCTTAGCTTAGAGCCTATTTGAAAGATAGGCCTAAGTCCAAAGATCATCTTCCTTTGTTGTATTTGGCAATGTGGCTGTCTCCTGTAACCATCATTACTACCAACTGCAATGCCTTTACATTCTTAAGTGATTCTGGCGATTCTGCTGAATTTTTCTAAATGATCACACCACTTGGCTTTGAATTTTGTTACACTCTACGTTTAAAGATCTAAATACATTCTATTCTCTCTGGCCGGAGTTCATGGAAAGACATTATAAAGGAATAAGTAAAAACAGGAAAACAGGTAAGGGTGATTTTGCGCAAGAAGGTGCGCACCCAGGAACGGGACGGGACGGGACGAGACCTTCCCGGTACCGTCAGACTTTTTTCGAGTCCATTCTTCCTTGGGAATAAGTAAAACTTNCTGCACCTGCGCATCGGAAATGTTGGAAAGTGACATATTATCATATTTAAATTAGGAAAGGCTAAATTTAGTTACGATGAATACAAACTGGAATAGTGGTAGAGTAATGCATGAAGATTTCCAGCCGTACGTAATCTTGTATAAATACTAGAAGATTCATATTACTCAGATGATCCGTTTTCAATACAATATTACTATATGCATAGATATTTTCATTGTAGTTGACCTTATTACTCAATACATTTAATTGTAAAAGGAGTTGTTACACGCTCTCTATCTGTTATGAGATTTGAAATTCGAGCGTTATATTAATCAAATATCATCAAAGATTTATTTGGCATTTTGTATAAGATTTTTTGCGATACTTAATCATAGATTTCTTTAATAATGTATCCCTATACAAAAGAGCCATTGCTTCCCTCACTTCTTGCTGTATTTGAAATATTGTGCTATAAATGAAGAGCATAGATAGAAATCAAATATTAGGGATGCAATTTCTACACTAAGCCTTTGGTTGACTTCTTGGAATAAAATTTTGATTTAAGAAGGAAATCCTTCGCCTGAGTCAAAATAGCAGAACTTGGTATGAATCTTCTTTTAAATTCCTCTAGAACGTATAACGAATCCTTAATCGCAATTACGGTTCGAAAAAGAAACCGCTGCAGATTTTCGCCGAAAGGTTTCGCTTTTATTTATGACATGGGTATAAGATTAGAATTTCTGTATTACTGTATTCCTTTCTAGATAAAGACCAAGATCAACGAAGTGTCTGGAGTTCGTTATCGATAATCTATTAAAGTTTGTCTATTATAGTTATCTTTGAAATTCTAGTTCATCTTTGAAATGTTAACCTTTACCACTAGACCACATTTTACAGACTTTCGGAGGGATCAAGAATTTTATTTGTAATTAGAGAATGTTCAGTATTCTGGACTTACTCTGTGTAGGTCAATTATGTTGAATTCATTACTTTCTTGCACCTTCGTTGTTGATTTCTCTTTCTCTCTTTCCGACTGTGGTTACTCGATTAGTCACAAGTCTTCTAATGCAGCATGGTATCTCGTTGTATTCAGTAAATACTATTTATTGTTCGCGGCACAACTGGATGCAGGGCGTGGTTATCTTAACTTGTGCGAAATTTTGGGGGTTAGCGGTATGTTTCTTCGTTAATAATTGCCGATTACTAAAATTCTACTTTGTGAAATTTTGCTTTGCCGGCTGCCCAATTCCTTTATGGGTTATTAATTTGACTGCGTCGTTGTGTTTTTGTTTCGCGGTCGTTCCTTTCGTTTTCACTCTAGGATGAGATTTATTTCAGGCATCAGGCTTAAGCAGGAATCAGCAATGCTAAAACACGGAAGATAATTTCAACTTCTGTGATACATTTAATCGTCCGACCGACGTTGTTTGGGTCTAATGCCCCCCTAGCAAACGCAACTGGTGGCTTGCATCGATTAAAAGCAAATGTAATGAAATAATGGCATAGTTTATATTATTAATCTAAGTTATTTATGTTATATATATGTAAATTATGGCATGAATTTNTCCTTGAAAGAGAGGAGATTAGAAGCTAAGCTTCTATTGATAAATTCAGAGAAAGTACTCTTGCGAAAGAACTAATCCGCATTATAAGATTCCCTGATACTTCTACCGACCCGACAATCATCGTAAAATAAGAGAAATAGACGATGAGATAAGTCGTTTTAAGAACTCATTATTTCCAGAAGTGATAGGCAATACAACTCGAACGCTTGGTGTGTACACCCGCTGCCAATCACCGTATATCGGAGTATATTTATGTAGATATAGATTTATACTGATGTACAAGTAAAATTTTCATTCAGAATCTCTCCCCAAAAAGTCTTCGTTACTTCGAATAATCGTTTTCTTGCCCCTTCGTGATGATCCCTAAATACGATATGGCTCCCAGTAAGTTACTTCCTCAATAAAATCAATATATCATTCCTGTCTCTATTTCTCCGTTAATTTATTTTGCATCATTGTGATTTCCCTTATTTCGCTGGTAATAAATTTGTATAATCGTTTTCACCGGACATATTTTTGTGAAAATCCGTAACACAGGTTACATACACAGGGAATATAATGTTTAATTATTCTTTAAGATATCTGTCACAACAACTTGAGGTTATTATTAATATATATATGAAGTATATTTTAAGTATTATAAATATCGTCACTGTATATGTTCATGACCATTTCCAATTTTAAGATAAGCCCTTCTTAGCTTAGAGCCTATTTGAAAGATAGGCCTAAGTCCAAAGATCATCTTCCTTTGTTGTATTTGGCAATGTGGCTGTCTCCTGTAACCATCATTACTACCAACTGCAATGCCTTTACATTCTTAAGTGATTCTGGCGATTCTGCTGAATTTTTCTAAATGATCACACCACTTGGCTTTGAATTTTGTTACACTCTACGTTTAAAGATCTAAATACATTCTATTCTCTCTGGCCGGAGTTCATGGAAAGACATTATAAAGGAATAAGTAAAAACAGGAAAACAGGTAAGGGTGATTTTGCGCAAGAAGGTGCGCACCCAGGAACGGGACGGGACGGGACGAGACCTTCCCGGTACCGTCAGACTTTTTTCGAGTCCATTCTTCCTTGGGAATAAGTGAAACTTTGTATTATCCTGTTGATGGCGTCTTAGCCGAAACCGGTCGAAATAAAACCTCTTGGATATTACAAAGTTTTATTTATTCCTTTATATATAAATGTCTGTCTATTTATTTCAGCAACGACTTTTTCCATCTCTTTGTAAAAAGAACCAGCGTCTCATTGATCTACACCGGAACTGCCGCCGTTTGTTAAGACTTCCGTTTCGTATTTTGGATAATTTTTCGGACAATTCGGACTTCTTAACAAACTTTAAGTTCCAGACATAAGAGTTCGGGAGTCTGACTCAATTGGTATCCATTTATTGAAACAATCTGACTTTTAAACAATTATATCTCTTCTTTTGCGACAATTTTAATCGTATTTAAGTATGAAAATGGACCTCAGATAATGTCTTAAAGGAAACATCTATGCAGAAGAAGTGTGAGCATTTATGGTTCAAAATAACTTCAGCTGTTGAGATACCGAAATGCACATTTACTTATTTTCGAGGTATTCATGAGCAATCCCACAAATCAGGTCGCTTAGGTTATTTCGCTTGATTTGTTAAGTTGGTCTGTCATGGGAATATTTAATGTCGAAGATATCAGTTATAGCAGTTTTCATTCTTCGTATTTCCTCTAAGTGCCTTTACTTATATAAATGATTATTATTACTTATATAAGTTATGTTAATGTTTATTACAGCAGCAACATTCTTAGCATATGAAGTAACATTTAGGTTAAATTTATAGTTAGCTCAATACTAAATTCTAAAATTTGTTTCCATCACTCAAGTTATAGTATCAACACATCTTGAAAAGATCCAGACGGATACAATACCGTTTCGAAAGCTCTTTCTGCTATTTAATTGGTGGAAGGAAGAAGACATTATTTCTAATCTTTGTTATACCTATTTCTCTTGCAAGTACCCTGAATTTTATTCTGCCACGAAAGTCTTGATAACCCATTTACATAATATTTTTCTCAAACGTTATCTTTTCACAGGTAAATTTAGCTGTATACCTGAAATGCTTTTTAAAGGATTCCATGCCGCTTTCAATAGCTATAAACAACTGTATATAAATAACTATCGGCTACCTTTTTAAACGATAGTAATCCATAACTTTTTTAAATATTTTAAATACCGTTATGTTTTGCTTTAAACAATAAATCACTAAGGGAAAGGGTAGATGTGACTTTGCACGTTAAGGCGTGTACCTAGGAAAATCCCAAGAAAAACGGGAAAAGCCTGACAGGATGAGACTGGACTCGAACTGGAATATTCCGCTTTACGGGCAGATGCTTTAACCAATTAAGCTATCAAGCCAGAAATACCTGATTGCCTACAAAGTCTCCCAAAACGGCTTAAGGATATGGGCTTGCTTGGTAGCTCAATTGGTTGTAGAATCTACCCGGAAAGTGGAAGATTCCAGGTCCGAGTCCAGGTCCTTTCAGGCATTTTTTATGTCCGATTTTTCTTGGGAGAACATGTCACTAAATCTGTTACTCTAATATTCGATCTCTGTGTGTGAAATGTGATCCTCGTATTTTTATTTGCTTTTTAGTAGAATTCTACCGATCATAGACCCACTTTGTTCGTGGCAGATAGAAGATCATACATTTCTCATGGAAAGGAAGAATATTTATACATCTTCGCCTTCTTCAACTAAATTAAAGTGCGTGAAGTAAGATACGTAGATAAATGGCGATTGAATGACAATAACCATTCGATGACTTTCTTGAAAAAAAAATCGACGATTTATATCAAATCCGATTTACCTATTTCTTTCTATTTCTCTTAAGAAATAAGGATTTACCTATTTCTTACTCTTTCTACAAATTCACCCTTGAATGTGATCATTTTCCTTTATTCTTAATTGTTCATACTCTGCATAGCTTTTCATTTACGAAATTGATCCACCAAATTTTTTAAATTCTTTCCTGTGGAGTCATCTTTTTATGCGGGATTTCGGATAAGTGTTTCGAAAAAAAGGAGCTCTTTTAAGAATGCATGCAATTGTGATGACAGTCTGAGATAATCAATACAATTCCGACTTAATTTCTGACATATGAAATAGAATGATATACTGTTTTGGAAAGGATAAGATAAGAGTTTCGATTGATGGAGAGCTAATCCCCGCGATTTTGCAATCGGAAAATGGAGTTCTGCTTATAATCCGAAATTGCCAAAACTCGAAAAACCGGGCCTTTCAGTTTAGAAGATTTGAACTGACAGCTATCAGCGGCGATAAAAATTTAGGGAGTTAATCTTTAGTGATTAATTAAGCTAGTCTTTAATCTATGATTTGCCATGCTAATTTACAACCCATCCTACCTTATGTTCTTTCACATCTCTTACCCGTCAGGCTCTATTCACCTTTTGTTTAAATTACTACCGAAAAATCCGGGATCCATGAATTTTTTAAAGGAATATATGGTACGACTTATCGAGCACTGGAAGCATTGTTTTTACAGAGATAGGGGAACTTCTGAAATCTCTTATCTTCCCATTTTCATAGCCTTTCTTTCCTACCGTTTGACAAGTTTTTGACAACGGCGATCTCCTTTGATAAGGAGAACACGAGAGAGCTTCGGACTTCTTTGAACTGCGTAGGACGGTGGTCTCCAAGGAGGAGATCATAATCCAGATCTTCATCTTTAATCAAGCTCGAGGGGAAAAGTTAGCAGGACAATGCATTTAATCTGTCGCCATATTTTTCTTAGCTACCCATTTCCAACCGGAATTAAGCATATGAGAGATATCTGTTTTCATCGTATATCTTTTGCCAGTAGCATCAACTCCTTCAAATAGCAGCTTGTAATCAGTTTCGTAAATCTAAGAAACGGCTCGCCTACTGTTTAAAGAACTTAATTGCATCATGCATTCATTCTCATTGCCTCTTTCTTTAACATTTCACAAACTGGAACGAAATATGTACATGAATATATTTAGGAACTCCTTGGGGCCTCCGGATAGCCACGGAGGTTACGCGGTCGACTTCGGTGAAAGCGGTCTTGGGTTTGATTCCCGGTAGGGTACCATATGTGCGAAATTGCCGTAGCTGTTAAAGATTTTATTAACAATAGTACTACTACTACAACTGGGGAGACCTTAGTTGACCATGAAATGATAATATTCAAAGCCTAACTAATTACTACCTTAAATTTTCGAAATTTTTACGCTTTCCCTCTATTTTTTCCATATTCAGATGGTTAGATAATAGAGCTACGCAATGAGGAATATGAAGTACAAATTTACGAAAGATGGATCTAAACATTGCAAACAGTACAAGGATTCGAATTGTCCGTGCTTCTAACTTCACCTGGAATGGGCTTCCAATGATGAAATTTTCTTTTTAATTCGATATCCGAAAGCAGAAACTGTCTGAGATACCGTCGGCCCGGGCGACCGTCCAGGGCGTAAAAGAGTAAAGACCCTTCATCTCAGATTTCTTGAAGATTCTAATATTTGAAAGCATATAATTATATGCGTGGCACGATTCAATAGTTTCGCCTCTAATTTTGGAGTAATACATCATCAAAAGAAACGATGAACATCATTCGTTTACTTACTACAGATTTACTTATTAACAATGGGCATCATTCGTTTACTTACTACAGATTTACTTATTAACAATGGGCATCATTCGTTTACTTACTACAGATTTACTTATTAACAATGGGCATCATTCGTTTACTTACTACAGATTTACTTATTAACAATGGGCATCATTCGTTTACTTACTTACATAGATATTTTTAAATGAAAAATGTCTTTTTTTATTTGAATGTGGGTAGTTTTGGCTTTTTTCAAGCCATGACAGTATGCAATGAAGTGTTAAACTTTCTTGTGACTCGAACGGGGGACAAACGGTTCTCTGCCAATATTCCTCAGATCAGTCCAACCAACATATAGAATTACACTTTAATCTCAAGTTTTGGAATTCAATCAAAATTCATAAACTGCAAATTTAAATAATGCGATTTCTCGACACCTGCAATAAACTCAGAATACAGTTATCTTAATAAACATCGGAGAGTCACGTCACCTATTGTAAGATGAATTACGTCGCAAGGTTCCGAGGAGTAAATGTATAAGTTTTGGATTATATAGAAAACCATGTATACCTTTTCTACTGATTAAATAGTTCTTTATTCTTATTTCTTATTTCGTATACTCCTTTTACTTAAGTGCCTAAAATTTAAATTTCAATGCAATCGCGATTGACAAAGCCCTTCTAGTTTTCCCATTCGTATCTTGTGGGTTTACCTCCCATAAGTGTTTCAAGAACGAACAGCTTCAAAATTACCTCAGGCGATCGAAATTTCGCTTTTTGATGCACAAAATAAAAAATATCGATTTATTTCTACAAAATCAATTCGATTTATAAGATAGGGGAGTTGTTGCGTTGTTGGATTTTAAGTCGCCAGTGCCTTAACGTGCTGCTATGCTATTATACGTGATTTTACTAGTTAATATAAAGTCAGAGATGGTTTGTTATGGATACAGTCTATGAATACACGTATTAAGTGCTAGGTGATATTGAAAAAGTTCTTTAGATTCAAAACGCATTGGCTATAAGTATAACTCCTTATCTTTCCATATTACCTAATAGAAGATGCTAAACAGTTAATCCATGGTCAGAGGAAGAAAACAAATGTATTCAATATATTTTCATGGAACATACTTGCTTGATTTGTCGTGAATTTTGTTGAAGTTTTAGCTTCTTTCGTTTAAGTTTCAAGACTTGTAAAAGATTAAAAAGGTATTAAATATTCTTCATAAAACAGAAAATTATTATGCAAAACTTTTAATGCCCTCTTTTTTTATATTTGTAAATTTTTCTTGTCAGGGCTTTTCGTAAAAATGTTTTTTTTTATTTCTAGCTTATGACGGCATAAATTGTCAAATATCAAAATCTGTTTCATCTGCAATGCGGCGGGATACAAGTTCAAAAAGTATCCGTATCCTATATCTTCTTAACTTTTCTAATCTAAAACTCCCTTTAAAATTATACGTAGTTATATTTATAATTCCAAAGAAAATGTTCTGACTTATTTATGGACAGGTCTCTTTTCCGCAACTTACGGAAAGAATAATCTCGTCAACGCAAATACCATTTAACTTCTCTCGGTTGGTGGGAACCTTAATGACTTTGATAAATAAAGGGACAATATATTATATCGAGAAAACGAATCATCTCTTGAAACAATGGAAGTGGTGATGATAAGAATTAGAAGAAATTGTGGAAGCAGTGACGGGTTCAAAGTAACAAGAAAGTGACGAATGACGACACTCATATATACGATAGGACTAAGAACTAGGAAGGAGTTGAGGCAACTGAAGAAATAATACATAAATAGATTTATTACATCTGTAATGTCTTCTGATGAATGAATTTTATAAGGTAGAAGAAAACTGCATTTACATTTACATAAATACCCCGCAAACCGCCGTATGGCGTATGGCAGGAGGCCAAACTATAGATTTACCACTACTTAGCACTTTTACTTAGTATTCTTTGACCTTGAAGATGATAGCATAGCTGTCGAAATGCGTATCAATTGATTCTTAGAAAGCCTGTTAATCTGTTTCCTTTCCCTTGTTTCCTGTTTCGATCTTATAGGGAAAGACGCGAACCATCGGCATAACTTTTTGCGTGTATTTTTAAGCCTCCAATTCATTAATATTAACCAATAATATTAAAAATTAAGTGCGTATTTGTTGCATATGACTTCTATATATAGTAATAATAATAACACGTCTTTATTCATGGGCGAGATTGAGACTTATTAGTCTCTTCTTACATTTAACCCTTAGGCATTACAGAAAGAATGAAAGAGGTCTTGGGAGTTGAACTAAAGAAAATGAACTATTATGTGGGTTTTTTAAACCTTAGGATACAAAGAAACAGCTTACACCTTAAGCGTTATTGACTTGGTTTTTCGAATAAAAAATATATAAATAATAAGGATTAAAGGAAAGGAAGGTGTCTTTGTAGATTGAAAACCTACGGAAAATCCCAAAGGAATAACAAGTGTGAAAAATAGCGACACGACTGGGACTCGAACCCAGGTCTCCCACTTTCCGGGCAGGTATAATAGGCTAAAATTTCGAATTAACATGATCTATCACAAATTGAATTAAGCGATTGTAAAAATGCGGAAGATTAACGCAATAAAGTTGATTCTTGAACTTAATTCGCAGGAGGAGGCACCAAAATTTATAAAGAATTCTGCAAAATTGGAATAATTTAATTGACATCTATTGATGTTTAATTTTGATACAGAAATAGACGGTTTTCGTGGGAATGCAACTCACGCATTTACGCTGGATGGGAATGTTGTAAAGTTACGATTTTGAAAATAATAAAAAACTGCTTTAATAGAATCTAACAATTCGGCATCGATTTTGTGGTATATATCCATAGTAAAGGATAACGAAAAAGATTCCCTAAAGGATCAAAGCGATGGTCGTGGAATAAAATATTGTTGGAAAGGTATAAATGTTCTTTTTCCGTTGTTCTTTGTGACAAAAATAGCTTATTTTGGGTCCATGGCTGACCTCTAAAAACTGAGATCCTTATCTTTTGATATTACCTCCTTTGATCGGTTGACTTTTTTTCTTAATACAGCTAAACTGATGCATCATTTCCCCTCCTGCGCACCCCTCCAATCGCACCTATCTTCACTCTTTTAGAATCGCATTTATATGGCAATTTGATCGGCCACTTACAGTATCACGGGAAGGTCTACCCATCGTCATCGCATGGTGAATACATGACGTTCTTTCTAGTGCTTCGGCATAAGAGTAGCATGGGGATTGGTTCCCTGCTACTTTTAGTGTGCATTTGGTGCGTTAAGATCTCCGCTGCTAATGTATTTGATTTTGAATCCGGGACATTGGCGGATAATAATTTACAAACCCCTTGCAATGGCATGGGAAAGTGGAAGATTGTTAACGCCCTTCCGGAAGGTGTGCCCAACCCGGGAGGTTCGAAGGGGTTCATCACTCTTGAATCGGCAAAATACAGCTGCGTGGATACAATCACGCCATTTAAACTAAATAAAGGCAAGAATTCATTCCGAACACGGATGTATTTGACCCGCAACCAAACTGGAGATAGTCGGGTGGCGATTACGATTTCTGGTCCCGTGTCAAAACCATTTGTATTTTTATACGAAAATACAAAGAATGAATGGCTGGACAAGACTGAAGAATTAGACATTGTCAATGAAGGGGAATACTCGGTAAGTCTGAGATGAAATTTCAGTAGCAATGTCTCTTGGATGAATTCGTCGTGTTAAACGAACTGTTGTCCTCGCAGTAATGTTATTTTTACGTTGTCCACCCATCTCCTGTTTATCTTACATATCCAAAGGTGTTTTCAACTTAAACCTATGGAATTATACATCTTACAGCAGTACTTGCTTTTCACCCTTAAGTCTAGCTTGGTTCTCAATGTAATCTTTTGATGCATTTAACCAAAATAGGCAAATAATCAAAGGCTATGGATAGAGTAGAATATTTTTATTGTAATATGTTACAGTAGGAACAAAAAGACCATGAAAGCTTAGAACATGAATCACATAAAATTATAAGCATGCGGCAATCTCAGTAATTATACGTTTTCTCGTGAATACCTCAACACTGAGTTTGGAAAGAACCTCCAAGCAGCAACAATAAATTGTTTAGCAACTCGTAATCATACAGACTTACAGTGAATAAATTTCTCAATTATTGTTAATAGAGCCGGTCTATCTATGTATGTCTTCACAGTGTAGGGAGTCTCACGAAAGCTGTCCTCATCTTCTAGAAGATCTTGGGAGATAATTTATTTAAATAAAATTCCCTAAATTGCCATATATTTTTCCCTGTGATACATCGCTGTAAATTGTTCTTAACTGCAAATTCTAAAATCTCTTTCTCTTCAGTCTATCATCAATTCTTACGATTACTTTAAAATGGGCGTATTCCCAAGTTTTCTTTTGGGAAAATGCGTGATCTCGGATTCAACCAGCCTAGGTTGTCATGGCGGACTTCTTTGTATTCTCAAAATTCTAGAACATTCTCGTTTATTTTGTCAAAATTCTCGTAATTTGGAATGGAAAGCAATGTCACACTATCAAAATAATAACCTATATTTAACACCCCTTCTTTGATGCTTGTCTCGATTTCGAGCTGCTATTCTTTTTAATTAAATATTGGGTAAGAAATAAACGCTGCAAACGATAAAAATGAACTTTACATGCATTTTTTATGGAAATGTATACGAGCGACCTTTGTTCGAACTCAGCAAAGTAAGGGAATAAAAATTCGTCAGTACTTATTTCCTGGTCTCAGAGGACACGTACGCAAAGTTTGATACAAATCGGGTAAATGGAGTGGAATCCAATCTAAGGCAAACACATTAACGTGCATACAAACAGATTTTTAGAGGCGTAGCCAGTAGGCCCGTTGGGTCCGGACCCTCACTTATGTGTTGATAAATGGCTGACTTATAAACCCTTTTACTTTCTCGTAAGTTGGTCCCTGTGATTTTTTATCGCAAATATACTCCTGTCATTGGTCAGCATAGTTGATAAAAGAAGAGAAAGACTTTGTTGATTTTCCACAGTATATTTTCAACACGACCGGTTTTGCTACTGGAGTAGCATCTTCAGGTCGATGAAAATCGAACCGGTCGTGTTGAAAATATACTGTGGAAAATCAACAAAGTCTTTCTCTTCTTCAGTCAACTACCATGGCTTTCCACAAAGTTACGCCTGACCATTTAGATTTTATTGGTCAGCATAACTAAAAGCAAGACCTAAAGAGTCGAAAATACAGAAATTGTAATTTATTTTTAAAAATTACATTTTTCGTATACTCATTTTTTTAATGAGTAAATGAATTTTTCATAACTTTCAAACTCTTCTACTTTCTCGTTTGTTGATCCCCTGCCATTTGTTCATCGCAATTGGAAATTCAGAAATCATAGAGATTTCTCTCATCTTCAATCGACTATCTCCATCCTTGAACTTACTCGTATATGGATTTCCAAATTCCAAATTTGTTTTCAAGGGAAAATGCGTGAACTCAGATTCAACAATCGTCTTCTTCATACCGGTTGTATAACCTCAAAGTTTTTAAAATTCCCTCTCCTTAATCATATTCCTCGCAATTTTGAATATAAACCAAATTCTACGACCAAAATAAGAATCTGTTTTACTTCTTTCGATACAAGGCTCGATTTTGTAGGAACATTATTTCTAATATCATTAGAACTACATTACGCATTCAAGATATAAATAAGTATTTTAACGAAAGAATTTTTAAGTCACCTGGATTCATGTGTATGTACATTGGATTCCTTTATTAAGGTAACGAAGAATTTTGATACGCAATGAGATCATCTTATGAATCCTTAAATTCCATGCTGCTCTCTTATCGGGAAGAGCAGTGTATTATTTTTCTTATTTTTTCTTCAATGCATTTGTTTTAGGTATTACCGATATCTGATGTATAAATAAAGAAAAATCCGTTTTAAGATCTCCCGCTTCATTCGCGGTTTTCTTTTCTTTCTTCCCCGTCCCTATTACACGAAGCACAGTAATAATGCATCTTAAGACGCTCTGCTAACCCCTTACAGGTGGATTTTTTAGTAACTAGATGCGCTGTGACCCCCTTATCGTCAACCTCCTTTGATAAATCATAAACTTTGTACGTTTTATGTATCGCCGTCCTCAGCTCTTTTCCTCTGCCTCGCCTCCTCTCCAAAGGGGTTTCTTTTGACACTTGTTCAAGATGACTAGTTCCGTATAAGAAAATGAAGGATTCGCCAAACAAAAATCTTAATTTCAGGGCAGAAGCTGATTCTAGATAGAGCGGGATATTCCCCATCAGTCTCTTCTCATGGAAGAAATTTTGATATAAAGACTGTGTCCTTTCGTAGCAAAGTCAAGTTAAAAACGTATCAACTTGACCAGAGTTGCTGTGAAGTGTGTTATGGGCCATTGTGCGTAGTCTTGAAAAGATCGTGCACTTTGATGAACTCTAACATTTTCCTTAAACAATCAGTTAATTTTGTCTGTAATTTTGTCTGAAAAAAATTACCTCATATACGTAAAGTGAAAATGACGAAAATGAAACGATTTATTGGTTTTTTTTTCTCTTTGCTAGAAAAGTTGACCGAAATTAAAATACAACTTCAAAAATGACGAGAATAAACTAATCAATCAATCAATCAACAATCGAACCAAGAATCAAAACGATTTGGAATTCCGCCACCGGCCTCGGTGGAGGTTTGGTTAGCGTGTTAGCGTGCCAGCGTTTCAATACTGAGGTCCGGTTAATCGGTTTTTTTCGATTGGGGAATGGTTGTGTGTGTTTGTAAATAGTAATGACTATTAAAATGGATGTAATTGTGGTTAACCTGTTTCCATTAAAGAAGTTAATATTATTATTATCTAAAACAGCAATAGTTCGTGTTCTCTTTAGTTAACCCATATTCAGCGATGGCAAAATTAAGTTACGTTTTAAGGTCGTAAGCACGTTTTTTAAATTAAGGAGCCAAAAATACGTTCCCATCTCTTTTCCGACGTGCAGGAAATAAAAAGTTTTCATGTCCCGCTTAAAATGCTATCCGGGTTATATCGCAGTTTTCACCCAGTTCCCTGAAAAGAGTTTCTAGCGTGTTCCATTGATATACTTTTATATATACTACGTTAATTATTATATTAGGTTAATTACTTAATGTTTTGTCATATTTTTATAACTTTTAAACATTTAGGCACTGAAAATCAATAAAACAGTAACTTCTTTCACAATAAATAATAAATGACTTTACTATTCGTTATAGCTAACTTAATTATTAACTAAATTCGTATTCCTTTAACTAATAGATTTTCCTCCATAATATTACAAATAGAGGATTAGTAATGTAGTATAAGACTTAAAATAGTGATATCAAAAGAAGTCATTTTCCTGCTCCTCTAGTAAAGTAAGAACGTGCTTTCTTCTGAATCTATTCGATTGATTAATTATAGGATATTATAGAATTACATAGTTTGTTTAATTTATTTTCATTGCCATAAATTAGGAAAATATGTTAATTAATTACAACAATTAGCTTCCATCACTAAATTATACAGTGGAATTTTTCTCATGATTCGGGTTTTAATTCCGTTTATCAACCCACGGTAGTAAGCGCCCGTAGGGAATCCCCACCCGCCAACGTTGAATATTACGGCGGGTAAATAGAAGACAAATAATTTGTCACAGGACGAATACATTTTTTAAGAATATCATTTTAAACGAACTGAATGAAAGGAAGAACTAATACCAGGTACCTGAGACTCCAATCTTGGTGACTGATTCAAATGGTTCGTTATTCAAAAACCTGGACTGCAGCATTTTAGTAAATCAATATCTTTTGTTTTGGCCTTTGAAAGCTACCCTTTTTCTAACATCCAATCGAATATTTTCTTCTCGTATCTTAATGTTCATAAATATTGCACAATCGAACAAAGAATAACTGCAGCTTCAAACGAAATACTCATTTATCTTTACGTAGAAAAATTAATTCGTGAATAATGTATTGTGTAAATGAATGTGTAGAGTATGGTAATGAAAAGAGCATTTTGGCGACGTAAAAGCATAAAAGTTTGGCAGATGAAAAACCCCAACATGTAAACTGCCCTCACTTCTTCTTCTGGTTAGCCCCATATCTTTGATGTGGGGGGGGGGGTGCTTGGTGACTTTCCATCCATGTTGGATTCTAAGTCTCTTCTCTTTATCCTTCTTCTCTTAACTTGATGTGACCTTTGTCTCAGATTGGACCAACGAGTTGATATACATGGCGGAAAGCAAAGGGTGACGTGAAGCTAATCATCTACAAGCAGAAGCGACCGATTCATTATGAGAATAAAACTAAACATGCCGTGCATATTATATATAACTTCGCTCCACAGCTTACATTGGTCACAAAGCATCAGTAACAATTAATTTTGCGTATTTCGTATTCTGACTTAGTAAACCATGAATGAATTGTTCACATTACTTTCGAGTATCATTATCATCGCTATGCGAATAACTTAAAATGTATATGATTTGTTTTGAAATCTAGTTTTTGCTACTAAACACGAACGTTTCTAGTAAAAGACGTATTGCAGCATAAATAATCACATATTAAGGGAATGGAGGCAAATAAGAAATACAAAATAACATTTAAGTTAAAATAATGAACATTTCGAGATCTCAACTAATTCTTGTACAATATCTTCAAAACCAAGTCGGTCACAAATTTAATTCTCTATGCTGATGAGTGCCGAATTGTTTAGATCTAATCTTGGCTCGTCGATGAACGGAAACTTTTCTTGAACAACTTGAATTTCAAGAATAATCGATCCACAACAACAAAAGTCACTGAAACTGTAAATAAAACACGCAAAACTATTTGCAAATTAGGAAAGACTCCGATCAAATCCCTAACACAGATACATTCCAAAACCTGAAGAGACCTTTATCAATTATAATTCTGCTAAATCCACCGCACAAACATTCCTTTCTTGTCTTGAGTTATCCGTAATTCTTTAGTCTTAATGTTTGTCGATCTTGATTTTCACATCATAATCTTTCCCATGCAATTCGTGTGTATCATACAGGAAACAACAAATGTTGTTGTAATAATAATAATGGTTGCCTAGGCTTCTGTTGCCGCCCTTTAGATGCCGCCGCCCGGAAGCGATGCACCCATAGGACGGAGCGGCTCTGGGCACAGGAATCGACTTAAAAGCTTTTTATAAAAGTTTACTCTCGTAGGTGTCCCAAAACTCAATCCAGTGTGAACCGATAAGCATGAAATATTATCAAAATGTAATTTACATGACTTTCTATCGCGCATTGGGGAAGATTTTTGTTACAAGTATTACTTATTATTATCTTATAAATAAAAATAACCAAAAATTTAGGGTGAAAATTGAATTTTTTACTTAAAATTTTACTATAGGGCATTTTTACGAATTTCAACAACCCTCCACGTTGCGTGGTCGAGAATGTATTTACAAACATCTAAGTCGATTTCTAAAGCTTCGGTTCAAATTCAAATACTAAATCGTGTACACCCTTTATTTAGCAAATATTACATACATACCCTGACCGTTAACTTAGCCTTCTTTCCCTTGGCGTATCTCATTACTTTAGTTTTATTTACGTTTATTTTCATTCCATATTCCCTTGCCTTATCGTTTAGTGCATTTACTAGTATTTGTAAACCCCTTTCGGAATCGCACACAATAGCTTTATCGTCTGCATATCTTACTGACTTTACTACTTTCCCTCCAACTATCACTCCCTTGCTTATTTCTTCCCAAGCTTCATTCACCATTTCCTCTGCATATATATTAAAAAGCGATGGTGATAATGGGCATCCTTGTCTTACCCCTCTCCCTAACTCTGCCCATTCCGACTCTCCTTCAGTTATTCTAACTCGCGCTGTTTGATTTAAGTACAAATTTTGCACCAAACGCCTATCTTTCCAGTCCAACCCAATTTTCTTTAAAATTCCCATTAATTTTGGCCATTGAACTCTATCGAAAGCCTTTTCAAAATCGACAAAACATGCACATATATCCTTTTTAAATTCCAGGCTTCGTTCTACTAGCACCCTCATTACCCCGATTGCATCCCTCGTTCCTTTCCCTTTCTGAAATCCGAACTGGTCTTCTCCTATTTGTTCCTTAATTTTTCCTTCAATTCTTCTATTCAATACTCTTAGAATAACCTTTGCCGCGTGAGATATTAAACTGATTGTACGATAATCCCTACACTCAGAAGCATTATTCTTTTTCTGCAAAGGAATCAGGATTGTCTTAGTAAAATCCTCTGGCCATTCCCCTTCATCATAAATTTTTCTACATAAATTATAGAATTTCCTCTTACCCTTTCCCCTCAGGTTTTTAAGTAGCTCAACTGGTATCTCGTCAATGCCCGTTGCTTTGTTTCCTTTCATATCACGCAAGGCCCTATCAATTTCACTATCTAATATCCCAGGTCCAACATCATCATCCTCCACTTCTTGTTCACTTTCTAACATTATGTTTGTTGGCTTCATGTCCTTCCCATATAGTTCCTCGACATATTCTTTCCACCTTTCCCTTATGCTGGCTGGATCTCGTATAACTTTACCATTATTATCTTTTATTGTGGTTGTTCTGTTTCGTGTTTTATTTCCCGTTAACTGTTTCACCTTTCTATACATTAGATCGACCCTTCCACTTTTGTCCAACTTTTCTATTTCGTTACATTGTTCCTTCCACAACTGTTCCCTTGCCTTATTTGTTGCCCTTCTCAGTTCGTTATTGAGAGCCCTATACATTCTACGTCCACGCTCTGTGTTAACCATTTTCCATTTCCTTCTTTCCCCCATTTTCTTTATCATTTTTACCGTCACGCATTGTTTCCTAATTTTGTTTTGCTTGACCCTCCCAATAGTTACTTGGGCACTATCCTTTATACTGTTTTTAATCTTTTCCCATTCTCCGTCTATAGTAAGTTCCCTTCCATTATCCTCTAAGGTCTTACTGACTGACTCTTGGAACTCTCTCGCTTTCCCATTCTTAAGGGCTTCAAGGTTCCATTTTGGTGTAATTTTTGCCCGAAAGATCTTTTAAAACTTTAGCTCGGTTTTCATCGTGACCAGGTTATGGTCTGAGTCAACATCAGCACCAGGGTAACTTTTTGAGTTTTTAACACTATTTCTAAACCTTTTTCTTACCAAAATGTAATCAATTTGGTACCTATCCGTATCTCCTGGCTTTCTCCATGTGTACCTCCTTCTATTATGGTGCTGAAAAAGTGTGTTTGTGATACATAGGTTATTCCTTTTACAAAAGTCTACTAATTTCTGACCCCTTTCGTTTCTATTTCCTAGTCCGAACCCTCCCACTTCTTCTCCATCTTTTCCTTGCCCAACTACTGCATTCTAGTCTCCCATAACAATTAGGTTTTTATTTCCTCTAACCCTTCCCATTACTTCTTCTATTTGTTCACAAACAAGTTCTACTTCATCATCACTATGCTCGCTAGTGGGCAAGTACACCTGAACTATCATCGTGTTTACTGGCTCAGCCTTTAGTTCTACTGACATAACCCGGTCGCCTATTAGCTCTGTCTCTATCACTGCTTTTCCCGCTTTCTTATCTAGCGCTACCGCAACTCCCCTCTGGCTAGAATTTCCCCCACTGAAAATTACTCTGACATCATCACTCCAGAAATCACCCCCATCCTTCCATCGCACTTCACATAGCCCTAGTATGTTAATGTTGGACCTCTTCATTTCTACCTTTACATTTTCCAACTTCCCTTTCCTAAGCATTGTCCTAACATTCCAGGTTCCCAACCTTGTTTCCTTGGCCATCTTCTCTCTTCTTTTCTTGACGTTTCCTAGGTAAAGATTTCGTGGAATGTCCACCGAGATAGCCTTATTCCTATCACTGCCGGGCACGACACTCCCCGTAGAGGGTTGAATCCCGTTTACGCCACTTACAATATTCTTATATTGGCACATCATGATTGCTTGGGATAAGTGTAGTAGTCGAGGTAGTTTCCCGTTACCTTCCACCATATTCTGAAGTACCATTCATGATCTATAGGGAAGAAATAATACACCAACTGCCATACGCCAATGCATTTGCCGTATATGGCCAATCCTATTACGGCTTTGATGCTGCTAAAAGACTAACATTTAATTATCGAGGCAAAATCGAAACGATAAATAGCTAAAAATATTATCCGAATTGCCTGTCGAGTAACGATAAACGTGCACTGGCATCGAACCAATGATCTTTATAGAAGTACTTAAACATTTTTAAGAACCTTAACTATTTGATGAATTTCAAAGTTCTATCTTAATGGAAAAAACCCTAAACTAATTTTTGAAAATTCGTTCTTACGAATTGTACTAGGATCGAACCTGAGGTGTCTAGTAGAAAAATCATTACGCTATACGATAGAAGGAAATATCTTCAAACGACTCCCTAAATTTCAATATTCTATCGTAATGGTAAATGCCCTAAACGAAATTTTGAAAATGCGATCAATGTATTTAAATGGGAAAAGTACGTTTTTTGGGGCCTCCTAGAATCGAACCCATGATATCTAGGGCCGATGTCTGCATTTTTCCTTTGTGTCAAACTCGGGGATTATACGCAAAAAAATCGCCGGGTCAGTGAGGTTTTTCGGTTAGCTTCAGAGTTTCTAGGATTCTAAGAGGCGCCAAAAAGGGTACTTTTCCCCTTTAAATACATTGAGCGCATTTTCAAAAAATTGTTTAAGGCATTTTCCTTTAAGATAGAACGTTGAAGCTTACGGAGCTGGTAGACAATGTAGCTTTCTATCGTATTCCGGAAATATTCTTGTCATAATGGGCCCAGGTTCGATGCTAGGGCTATTCACGTGACCAAATTTTCAAAATATCATTTAGGGTATTTTCCGTTAAGGTAGAAAACTGAAAATTTCAGGATTGTTAGAAGATCTAGTTTCCCATCGTTTGTCGAAAGGATTTTTGTCCTGATTGCCCAGGTTCGATGCTAGGACAATTCGTTTACCGAATTTTCAAAAATTCGTTACGGTATTTCCCAACAACATAGAACGTTGAAATTCGTGACATCGATAGAAGATATACATTTCAATCGTATGCCGTAATGATTTTTGTCTTACAGGCCCCAGGTTCGATACTAGCATAATTCGTAAGGACGAATTTTCAAAAATTCGTTTGGGGTATTTTTCATTAAGTTAGAACATGGAAATTCGCGCACTCGATAGAAGATATCCATTCCTAATGTATGCCGTAAGAATTTTTGCACTAGTGGTCACAGGTGCAATGCTAGGACGCCACTAATTTCGCCCATAAGGGATATAAAGGTAGTCTTTTTCAAAAAATTGTTCTGTGCACTTCTTAAAAAGCGTATTTTCTATAATAGGGCAAATAGACACGACGAATGACTTTCGCTCTTAAACAAGTTTAAGAACTTCTAAATTGATCATTGTTTCGATGCCAGGGTACGTTAATTGCTACTCAATAAGGAATGTACTGGCAATTCGGATAATATTTGAGCTACTTCCTTGTTTCCCAGTGCTTCCAGTGTGGAGGAGGTACTTTCAGAGTCAAAGGGCTGGGCATAGTCCACGAAGCAGAGTACTAGTGGCATCTCGTATTCGTTCATTCTGCTGATAATTTTTTGCAGCATGTGGATGTGGTCCATAGTACTGAATCCCTTGCTAAATCCTGCTTGTTTTCTGGGCCGGGCAGCTGCCAGGGACGTCTTCAGACGTGCAGCTATTACTCTCATGAACGTTTTGTATATAACAGGAAGGAGGCTGATGGGGCGGTAGTTCTTCAAATCTTCCTTGCTTCCTTTCTTGTGCAAAAGGACAATCTTTGCATGGTTCCA
>KZ308900.1:123356-171454 GCA_000376725.2 Ladona fulva | reverse complement strand
TACCCCAATGAATCATTTTATCAAAAATAAATTTTAAAACTTTTTATTGCAACATTTCAATGAATTTTTAACAGAAATATGAATTACAGGAAAATAGTATAAAATGCCAATAAAATAAATGTAAATAATTTAAATAATAATTTTTAGGTCTCACTTGTACTACGTGCCACACTGTAAATTCCACATTGTCTAATTTATTACTACAAAATTTTAGGTGAGTTAATACTAACTCATTATTATTAAAACTGATTATAAATTGTTAAGGAAGTGAATGATATTCTGTACTCACAATCTTATTCTTCAAAAATCCGTCAAGAGTAGTAGCTGGTAGTTGGTTGCCTTATGCCACTGGAAGCTCGATTGTTATCACTCTAAATATAGTAGGTGCCCATATATATTATTACAATGTTTTTATCTCATATACTTACCTGTGAATACTTAATCACACTTCTTCGAGGGGGGCCATACATAATTTAGCGAAGCTCTTGTTTGTTACTGTCCCGATTAAGCAGAATACTGTCCCAATTAAGCGATTAAATTATGTATTACTTTAATAGTTTGGTTTCCGCTCCTCAAGATTTGGCCCAAATAAGTGGCTGCCCCAATAAATTGGTGTCCCAATTAAGCAGAATTGAAGTGACTTTGTAATATTACATTTTAAGTTTTCAGGAAATGGCATAAATTACTTGTTTTCAATGTACATCCTTTACAATTTTAGAGATTCAGTATTCCAGCCAGCCTTTTCTTATCACTTTAGTGATTAGGCTTTGAAATTAATTTTATATACTTCCCAGTTTATGTCATCCAGACTGACAAGATATTTTTGATTAAAGATATTAATTCAGGCTTGATTAGGTGGTTATGTTTAATTCAGAAATATATTGTATACTTCTGCTTGACCATGCAAAAGAAGAAATGCACTAAAACCTGTTCTGTGGTAATGCTGCATGCTCAGGAGAAATCATTAGGTTATTTATCTTATCTTCCGGCTTTATACCATTCCTGCTATTTCATGTGATGATGCGGAACTGGTTGTTTTCTTTTTTTCATCTTGTGTTGTTTGTAGAAGGTTTAACCCCTCAAGCGGGTATTTAATATTTTGGGATTTATCTCCTATGGCAGTGTTTAAATTTGTCCAAAATAAATAGCATATATAAAAAAATATTTACTGCAAGTTATAATGATCAACAAAGGTGGCAGAATGATACACATATTCTCAACATTTGACAACAAGAAGTGTGAAAAAAAAAATGGGAGATATCAAGGGAAAAGAGACTTACTACAGGTGAATGGACTGTACTGTATGTACGCTGTACATACAACCGCCATTGGGAAAGATAATAGGGTCCGTACACGTGTACATCGAACCAGCTAGAGGGGTTAAATATATTTCTAAATTTTTGATATTTTGATATTTATCTTATGTTATTCAAGTAATGGTGCAAGTAATCACCTTTGTACAACCCTTTTCATACATGCTCCTTTGTTTCTCTTTTTAATTACATATTCTGAACTAACCTCTACTATTTTTTAATTATCAATCATAAATTATTACAGATCGGCTAATAGTCAGGCGGAAATGTTATTCTAAAATGTATATCTCTTCACACTGTACAGCAGTACAATATTACAATACAGATATCTTCTATGTACAACTATGCTTTATCACAATATAGATATCTTCCACCTATGACAATATGCTGTTGCAATACAGAAATCTCCTAGTTTCAACAGTACACTATTTACAATGCAGGTATCTTCCTTACAAATGATACATTTTCTCATAAAACATTACTCAGTAACTTACTCAGTTCTAATGTACATATATCAACAATTGCATCTTACTTGACTTCCCTTGTATATCATTCAAAGGCAATTATACTTTTAATTCACAAGCTTTATACATCTCCATCTATTATTCCTGAAAAAAACATATATTGAAGTACCTGAAATTATCCACCATTTAAAAATTCTCATTATTTATGTTCACTCTGCATACAGTAAATATGCTCATTTTCTTGAAGGAACCTTTTTATCCTTATATTCATCCTTATGTCCCTTATCATTCCTATGTCCATCCTCTTTCCAAGTGCAGCCTTACTATCTAATTACACAAGCAGTGCATTTGCTTATTCTTTGATATTAACTTAATTTTTTTTAAATTAACTCACTCTGTTTATACATGTATATGGATGTGCTAGCCTTAATGTGTTGTGGTAAAAAGTAAGTTTGTTTGGAGAAATATATGGGTTATATATTTATGCCAGGCATTAACAAATTTTCATTTGTATGAACTTAAATTTCTCAATACCATTTATTAGATCAAAAGTATTTTTCAGTGGTTAAAGGCGTATATTACCACTTAGAGTTATGATTTTTTAATATTTCTCAGAGACATGGAAATCATCTCCAATCATCCACATTATGTAATTAAATAAATATTGTTTAACTTTGTGATGTTTAGAATTCAGAAATTTTAATTTTTAATCTATCTTTTAAACAAAACTTAGTTATTTGCATTCTTGGTATTTCAGTGGTTAATATGAGAGAAGATTTTTTTTTAGATTTCAGATAGTTACAAAAATGTTTTATGGTTTAAATATAATTTCTTCATTTCTTAAGAAATATGAATCTCAAAATGAATGTGATGTTTTTTAAGGATAAATATCGATGAGGTTTTTCTAAATAGATTATCAACATAACATAACTGCAAATAACCCTAGAAATTTACCTTTACCAATTAATGATTGCAAAAGGAATTCTGATTTTATCCTTCCATAAACAGTCAAATCCCTTAACTGAATGCATCAGGTCGAGGAAATTTAGACCCAATGAATCAGCTACCCCAATGAATCATTTTATCAAAAATAAATTTTAAAACTTTTTATTGCAACATTTCAATGAATTTTTAACAGAAATATGAATTACAGGAAAATAGTATAAAATGCCAATAAAATAAATGTAAATAATTTAAATAATAATTTTTAGGTCTCACTTGTACTACGTGCCACACTGTAAATTCCACATTGTCTAATTTATTACTACAAAATTTTAGGTGAGTTAATACTAACTCATTATTATTAAAACTGATTATAAATTGTTAAGGAAGTGAATGATATTCTGTACTCACAATCTTATTCTTCAAAAATCCGTCAAGAGTAGTAGCTGGTAGTTGGTTGCCTTATGCCACTGGAAGCTCGATTGTTATCACTCTAAATATAGTAGGTGCCCATATATATTATTACAATGTTTTTATCTCATATACTTACCTGTGAATACTTAATCACACTTCTTCGAGGGGGGCCATACATAATTTAGCGAAGCTCTTGTTTGTTACTGTCCCGATTAAGCAGAATACTGTCCCAATTAAGCGATTAAATTATGTATTACTTTAATAGTTTGGTTTCCGCTCCTCAAGATTTGGCCCAAATAAGTGGCTGCCCCAATAAATTGGTGTCCCAATTAAGCAGAATTGAAGTGACTTTGTAATATTACATTTTAAGTTTTCAGGAAATGGCATAAATTACTTGTTTTCAATGTACATCCTTTACAATTTTAGAGATTCAGTATTCCAGCCAGCCTTTTCTTATCACTTTAGTGATTAGGCTTTGAAATTAATTTTATATACTTCCCAGTTTATGTCATCCAGACTGACAAGATATTTTTGATTAAAGATATTAATTCAGGCTTGATTAGGTGGTTATGTTTAATTCAGAAATATATTGTATACTTCTGCTTGACCATGCAAAAGAAGAAATGCACTAAAACCTGTTCTGTGGTAATGCTGCATGCTCAGGAGAAATCATTAGGTTATTTATCTTATCTTCCGGCTTTATACCATTCCTGCTATTTCATGTGATGATGCGGAACTGGTTGTTTTCTTTTTTTCATCTTGTGTTGTTTGTAGAAGGTTTAACCCCTCAAGCGGGTATTTAATATTTTGGGATTTATCTCCTATGGCAGTGTTTAAATTTGTCCAAAATAAATAGCATATATAAAAAAATATTTACTGCAAGTTATAATGATCAACAAAGGTGGCAGAATGATACACATATTCTCAACATTTGACAACAAGAAGTGTGAAAAAAAAAATGGGAGATATCAAGGGAAAAGAGACTTACTACAGGTGAATGGACTGTACTGTATGTACGCCGTACATACAACCGCCATTCGGAAAGATAATAGGGTCCGTACACGTGTACATCGAACCAGCTAGAGGGGTTAAATATATTTCTAAATTTTTGATATTTTGATATTTATCTTATGTTATTCAAGTAATGGTGCAAGTAATCACCTTTGTACAACCCTTTTCATACATGCTCCTTTGTTTCTCTTTTTAATTACATATTCTGAACTAACCTCTACTATTTTTTAATTATCAATCATAAATTATTACAGATCGGCTAATAGTCAGGCGGAAATGTTATTCTAAAATGTATATCTCTTCACACTGTACAGCAGTACAATATTACAATACAGATATCTTCTATGTACAACTATGCTTTATCACAATATAGATATCTTCCACCTATGACAATATGCTGTTGCAATACAGAAATCTCCTAGTTTCAACAGTACACTATTTACAATGCAGGTATCTTCCTTACAAATGATACATTTTCTCATAAAACATTACTCAGTAACTTACTCAGTTCTAATGTACATATATCAACAATTGCATCTTACTTGACTTCCCTTGTATATCATTCAAAGGCAATTATACTTTTAATTCACAAGCTTTATACATCTCCATCTATTATTCCTGAAAAAAACATATATTGAAGTACCTGAAATTATCCACCATTTAAAAATTCTCATTATTTATGTTCACTCTGCATACAGTAAATATGCTCATTTTCTTGAAGGAACCTTTTTATCCTTATATTCATCCTTATGTCCCTTATCATTCCTATGTCCATCCTCTTTCCAAGTGCAGCCTTACTATCTAATTACACAAGCAGTGCATTTGCTTATTCTTTGATATTAACTTAATTTTTTTTAAATTAACTCACTCTGTTTATACATGTATATGGATGTGCTAGCCTTAATGTGTTGTGGTAAAAAGTAAGTTTGTTTGGAGAAATATATGGGTTATATATTTATGCCAGGCATTAACAAATTTTCATTTGTATGAACTTAAATTTCTCAATACCATTTATTAGATCAAAAGTATTTTTCAGTGGTTAAAGGCGTATATTACCACTTAGAGTTATGATTTTTTAATATTTCTCAGAGACATGGAAATCATCTCCAATCATCCACATTATGTAATTAATTTATATNAATAACAGGAAGGAGGCTGATGGGGCGGTAGTTCTTCAAATCTTCCTTGCTTCCTTTCTTGTGCAAAAGGACAATCTTTGCATGGTTCCAGTCCTTCGGAATTCTCCCTTTTCTAAGGCAATTGGTGAATAACTGCGGTAGGACGGGAGAAATTTCTGTAACACCAAGTTTCAGATATTCTGCTGAAACTCCATCTGCTCCTCCTGCCTTTCTATTCTTCCTCTTCTTGATGGCCTCTGTTACTTCTTCTGGGAGAACAGAATGGGGACTTTCTTTGTTTTTTCTTTCTTCTTGGTTTTCCTCTTCAGCATTTTCTGTCTTCTTGTATAAGTCGATGAAGTAATCTGCTACTGTCTTCAGTATTGCTTGTTTATTGTAAGTTGTTGTGCTATCTTCTTTCTGGACGACCAAGATTTGTTTCTTTCCCAATGCTAGGGATTCTCTGACCCTTTTCATGCTCTTGTTGTTCTCTATAGCCTCTTGCACAATTATTTCTTTAAAATTCCTCATGTCTTCCATCATTGTCACTCTGATAGACTTGCATAGCTCGACATATTTGATAGTTTCTTTTGGCAAGTCTGAGTGCTTCAGTTGCTTTTGCAGTTTCATCATTTTCGTGCTTCTGTTACTGAACTTCTTATTCTTTGGTCTTTTTGGTGCGCTTACCACTTCTTCTGCCGATGCCTTCACGACTTCCATGACCTTGGCTTCCAGTTCTTCTTCTTGAAGTGCTGAAAATCTATTTCTAATTTCCAGCTGGAACTCTTTCCTATTTTCTTCTAATTTTGCAACACTTACCTCCTGTTTCCTGCTTGAGACCTACTTCTTGCGCTCCATTCTAACGTTAATCATCATTCCGCATCTAACTATCCTATGACCACTTCCTGTGTTAAAGTTGTTTAAAACCTCATAATTAGTAACTGTGTAGAGTTTGTTAACCAATATGTAGTCTATATCATTTTTTACTCCATTAGGACCTCTCCAAGTCCACTTCCTTGTAGGATTTTTCTTGAAATATGTGTTTGTGATGTACATATTGGTGCACTCTGAAAACTCTACCAGGCGGTGACCTCGTTCATTTCTCTGGCCTAGTCCATGTTTTCCTGTGGCACCATCATCTGCTTCTTGCTTCCTACATGACTGTTAAAATGGCTTCTGATAATTTTATAATAGTGGTCTTCCTTGTCATGTTCCATGCCAAGAGTCTGGTAGAAATTTTTAATTTCAACTTTGCTGCTTCCTGAGGTTGGTGCATTAACTTGGATTATCTGAACAGAGTAATGCTTCACAGAAGTAGTATATTAGCTAGTTTTTTTATAACGGTGCCATTTAACGATTTAATTAAAATTTTTATTATGATAGATTATCACCTTCATAGTAGAAAAATGCCAATAACAATGAAAAAATGAACTCATAAATAAAACTACATTAAAAACTCAGCACCAAACAAATGAAAGTACTTACATATTTTTATAAAAGATTATAGTACCTACAAATGTTACTCCAGAGTTCCTCCTGCATATATAAAATCTTATATACTATTTTAAATACTTCAATTGTAATTTCTCTACTTCCAATGACCAGGTGCAATTTATGGGCTATTATAGCAATGCCTGGTTATACATAGATGAATTTGAGATAACAGATCTGGAAACTACAACAGCATTAACGGAATTAGGTGAGTCTATTGCTAACTCCTACTAAAAAAACCATACTGAAAATCATTTCCAATAATCCACCTAATTATATTATTACATGCCTTCAAAACCAAGAATACTTCATGATAGGATAAAAAGACGATCTCCTAAAAGAACGCACATAATCATACTATATACAGAAGTCCCAAAGAAACACCTAATTGCTGCCTTATCTAAAAAAAGGCTATATTATTGCTTAAAAAGATCGACCAGGAATTAATATTATCAAAAAGGATACGGAATTAAGCAATAAACCATTCCTCATAGTGACATCTACTGCACCTACGCAAGAAACAACCACGGAAACTCAGCCCTCCTCCTCCACAGAGCCGACTGAGGAATCGTCGGAGAGCACTTTGGTTTCTTCATCATCATCTCCTGCATCTACACCCGAGACCACCACGGAAACTCAGCCCTCCTCCACAGAGCCGACTGAGGAATCGTCAGAGAGCACTTTGGATTCTTCATCATCATCTCCTTCAACTACACCCGAGACCACCACGGAAACTCAGCCCTCCTCCTCCACAGAGCCGACTGAGGAATCGTCTGAGAGCACTTTGGATTCTTCATCATCATCTCCTGCATCTACACCCGAGACCACCACGGAAACTCAGCCGTCCTCCTCCACAGAGCCGACTGAGGAATCGTCAGAGAGCACTTTGGATTCTTCATCATCATCTCCTTCAACTACACCCGAGACCACCACGGAAACTCAGCCCTCCTCCTCCACAGAGCCGACTGAGGAATCGTCTGAGAGCACTTTGGATTCTTCATCATCATCTCCTGCATCTACACCCGAGACCACCACGGAAACTCAGCCGTCCTCCTCCACAGAGCCGACTGAGGAATCGTCAGAGAGCACTTTGGATTCTTCATCATCATCTCCTTCAACTACACCCGAGACCACCACGGAAACTCAGCCCTCCTCCTCCACAGAGCCGACTGAGGAATCGTCTGAGAGCACTTTGGATTCTTCATCATCATCTCCTGCATCTACACCCGAGACCACCACGGAAACTCAGCCGTCCTCCTCCACAGAGCCGACTGAGGAATCGTCAGAGAGCACTTTGGATTCTTCATCATCATCTCCTTCAACTACACCCGAGACCACCACGGAAACTCAGCCCTCCTCCTCCACAGAGCCGACTGAGGAATCGTCTGAGAGCACTTTGGATTCTTCATCATCATCTCCTGCATCTACACCCGAGACCACCACGGAAACTCAGCCGTCCTCCTCCACAGAGCCGACTGAGGAATCGTCAGAGAGCACTTTGGATTCTTCATCATCATCTCCTTCAACTACACCCGAGACCACCACGGAAACTCAGCCCTCCTCCTCCACAGAGCCGACTGAGGAATCGTCTGAGAGCACTTTGGATTCTTCATCATCATCTCCTGCATCTACACCCGAGACCACCACGGAAACTCAGCCGTCCTCCTCCACAGAGCCGACTGAGGAATCGTCAGAGAGCACTTTGGATTCTTCATCATCATCTCCTTCAACTACACCCGAGACCACCACGGAAACTCAGCCCTCCTCCTCCACAGAGCCGACTGAGGAATCGTCTGAGAGCACTTTGGATTCTTCATCATCATCTCCTGCATCTACACCCGAGACCACCACGGAAACTCAGCCGTCCTCCTCCACAGAGCCGACTGAGGAATCGTCAGAGAGCACTTTGGATTCTTCATCATCATCTCCTTCAACTACACCCGAGACCACCACGGAAACTCAGCCCTCCTCCTCCACAGAGCCGACTGAGGAATCGTCTGAGAGCACTTTGGATTCTTCATCATCATCTCCTGCATCTACACCCGAGACCACCACGGAAACTCAGCCGTCCTCCTCCACAGAGCCGACTGAGGAATCGTCAGAGAGCACTTTGGATTCTTCATCATCATCTCCTTCAACTACACCCGAGACCACCACGGAAACTCAGCCCTCCTCCTCCACAGAGCCGACTGAGGAATCGTCTGAGAGCACTTTGGATTCTTCATCATCATCTCCTGCATCTACACCCGAGACCACCACGGAAACTCAGCCGTCCTCCTCCACAGAGCCGACTGAGGAATCGTCAGAGAGCACTTTGGATTCTTCATCATCATCTCCTTCAACTACACCCGAGACCACCACGGAAACTCAGCCCTCCTCCTCCACAGAGCCGACTGAGGAATCGTCTGAGAGCACTTTGGATTCTTCATCATCATCTCCTGCATCTACACCCGAGACCACCACGGAAACTCAGCCGTCCTCCTCCACAGAGCCGACTGAGGAATCGTCAGAGAGCACTTTGGATTCTTCATCATCATCTCCTTCAACTACACCCGAGACCACCACGGAAACTCAGCCCTCCTCCTCCACAGAGCCGACTGAGGAATCGTCTGAGAGCACTTTGGATTCTTCATCATCATCTCCTGCATCTACACCCGAGACCACCACGGAAACTCAGCCGTCCTCCTCCACAGAGCCGACTGAGGAATCGTCAGAGAGCACTTTGGATTCTTCATCATCATCTCCTTCAACTACACCCGAGACCACCACGGAAACTCAGCCCTCCTCCTCCACAGAGCCGACTGAGGAATCGTCTGAGAGCACTTTGGATTCTTCATCATCATCTCCTGCATCTACACCCGAGACCACCACGGAAACTCAGCCGTCCTCCTCCACAGAGCCGACTGAGGAATCGTCAGAGAGCACTTTGGATTCTTCATCATCATCTCCTTCAACTACACCCGAGACCACCACGGAAACTCAGCCCTCCTCCTCCACAGAGCCGACTGAGGAATCGTCTGAGAGCACTTTGGATTCTTCATCATCATCTCCTGCATCTACACCCGAGACCACCACGGAAACTCAGCCGTCCTCCTCCACAGAGCCGACTGAGGAATCGTCAGAGAGCACTTTGGATTCTTCATCATCATCTCCTTCAACTACACCCGAGACCACCACGGAAACTCAGCCCTCCTCCTCCACAGAGCCGACTGAGGAATCGTCTGAGAGCACTTTGGATTCTTCATCATCATCTCCTGCATCTACACCCGAGACCACCACGGAAACTCAGCCGTCCTCCTCCACAGAGCCGACTGAGGAATCGTCAGAGAGCACTTTGGATTCTTCATCATCATCTCCTTCAACTACACCCGAGACCACCACGGAAACTCAGCCCTCCTCCTCCACAGAGCCGACTGAGGAATCGTCTGAGAGCACTTTGGATTCTTCATCATCATCTCCTGCATCTACACCCGAGACCACCACGGAAACTCAGCCGTCCTCCTCCACAGAGCCGACTGAGGAATCGTCAGAGAGCACTTTGGATTCTTCATCATCATCTCCTTCAACTACACCCGAGACCACCACGGAAACTCAGCCCTCCTCCTCCACAGAGCCGACTGAGGAATCGTCTGAGAGCACTTTGGATTCTTCATCATCATCTCCTGCATCTACACCCGAGACCACCACTGAAACTCAGCCATCCTCCACAGAGCCGACCGAGGAATCGTCAGAGAGCACTTTTCATTCTTCACCATCATCTTCTGCCTCTACTGATTTTTCTTCTACAGGTATTTTTTTATATCTTTTTTACTGTATGTAATTATTATTATCCTTTAGTGGTAATTTAATATTTCATTCTTTATTCGATGAGCTTTAACTTTCTCACCTTAATTGATATCCTGATTTATTTTTCGGAAAACTGTTTTTTTGGGTGAATTTTTTTCACAGCAATTTTGAGCTATTGTATATTATCTAGATCGATTTTTTTGTGTAGTCTTAGTTTTTTTATAAATATTGTTTAACTTTGTGATGTTTAGAATTCAGAAATTTTAATTTTTAATCTATCTTTTAAACAAAACTTAGTTATTTGCATTCTTGGTATTTCAGTGGTTAATATGAGAGAAGATTTTTTTTTAGATTTCAGATAGTTACAAAAATGTTTTATGGTTTAAATATAATTTCTTCATTTCTTAAGAAATATGAATCTCAAAATGAATGTGATGTTTTTTAAGGATAAATATCGATGAGGTTTTTCTAAATAGATTATCAACATAACATAACTGCAAATAACCCTAGAAATTTACCTTTACCAATTAATGATTGCAAAAGGAATTCTGATTTTATCCTTCCATAAACAGTCAAATCCCTTAACTGAATGCATCAGGTCGAGGAAATTTAGACCCAATGAATCAGCTACCCCAATGAATCATTTTATCAAAAATAAATTTTAAAACTTTTTATTGCAACATTTCAATGAATTTTTAACAGAAATATGAATTACAGGAAAATAGTATAAAATGCCAATAAAATAAATGTAAATAATTTAAATAATAATTTTTAGGTCTCACTTGTACTACGTGCCACACTGTAAATTCCACATTGTCTAATTTATTACTACAAAATTTTAGGTGAGTTAATACTAACTCATTATTATTAAAACTGATTATAAATTGTTAAGGAAGTGAATGATATTCTGTACTCACAATCTTATTCTTCAAAAATCCGTCAAGAGTAGTAGCTGGTAGTTGGTTGCCTTATGCCACTGGAAGCTCGATTGTTATCACTCTAAATATAGTAGGTGCCCATATATATTATTACAATGTTTTTATCTCATATACTTACCTGTGAATACTTAATCACACTTCTTCGAGGGGGGCCATACATAATTTAGCGAAGCTCTTGTTTGTTACTGTCCCGATTAAGCAGAATACTGTCCCAATTAAGCGATTAAATTATGTATTACTTTAATAGTTTGGTTTCCGCTCCTCAAGATTTGGCCCAAATAAGTGGCTGCCCCAATAAATTGGTGTCCCAATTAAGCAGAATTGAAGTGACTTTGTAATATTACATTTTAAGTTTTCAGGAAATGGCATAAATTACTTGTTTTCAATGTACATCCTTTACAATTTTAGAGATTCAGTATTCCAGCCAGCCTTTTCTTATCACTTTAGTGATTAGGCTTTGAAATTAATTTTATATACTTCCCAGTTTATGTCATCCAGACTGACAAGATATTTTTGATTAAAGATATTAATTCAGGCTTGATTAGGTGGTTATGTTTAATTCAGAAATATATTGTATACTTCTGCTTGACCATGCAAAAGAAGAAATGCACTAAAACCTGTTCTGTGGTAATGCTGCATGCTCAGGAGAAATCATTAGGTTATTTATCTTATCTTCCGGCTTTATACCATTCCTGCTATTTCATGTGATGATGCGGAACTGGTTGTTTTCTTTTTTTCATCTTGTGTTGTTTGTAGAAGGTTTAACCCCTCAAGCGGGTATTTAATATTTTGGGATTTATCTCCTATGGCAGTGTTTAAATTTGTCCAAAATAAATAGCATATATAAAAAAATATTTACTGCAAGTTATAATGATCAACAAAGGTGGCAGAATGATACACATATTCTCAACATTTGACAACAAGAAGTGTGAAAAAAAAAATGGGAGATATCAAGGGAAAAGAGACTTACTACAGGTGAATGGACTGTACTGTATGTACGCTGTACATACAACCGCCATTGGGAAAGATAATAGGGTCCGTACACGTGTACATCGAACCAGCTAGAGGGGTTAAATATATTTCTAAATTTTTGATATTTTGATATTTATCTTATGTTATTCAAGTAATGGTGCAAGTAATCACCTTTGTACAACCCTTTTCATACATGCTCCTTTGTTTCTCTTTTTAATTACATATTCTGAACTAACCTCTACTATTTTTTAATTATCAATCATAAATTATTACAGATCGGCTAATAGTCAGGCGGAAATGTTATTCTAAAATGTATATCTCTTCACACTGTACAGCAGTACAATATTACAATACAGATATCTTCTATGTACAACTATGCTTTATCACAATATAGATATCTTCCACCTATGACAATATGCTGTTGCAATACAGAAATCTCCTAGTTTCAACAGTACACTATTTACAATGCAGGTATCTTCCTTACAAATGATACATTTTCTCATAAAACATTACTCAGTAACTTACTCAGTTCTAATGTACATATATCAACAATTGCATCTTACTTGACTTCCCTTGTATATCATTCAAAGGCAATTATACTTTTAATTCACAAGCTTTATACATCTCCATCTATTATTCCTGAAAAAAACATATATTGAAGTACCTGAAATTATCCACCATTTAAAAATTCTCATTATTTATGTTCACTCTGCATACAGTAAATATGCTCATTTTCTTGAAGGAACCTTTTTATCCTTATATTCATCCTTATGTCCCTTATCATTCCTATGTCCATCCTCTTTCCAAGTGCAGCCTTACTATCTAATTACACAAGCAGTGCATTTGCTTATTCTTTGATATTAACTTAATTTTTTTTAAATTAACTCACTCTGTTTATACATGTATATGGATGTGCTAGCCTTAATGTGTTGTGGTAAAAAGTAAGTTTGTTTGGAGAAATATATGGGTTATATATTTATGCCAGGCATTAACAAATTTTCATTTGTATGAACTTAAATTTCTCAATACCATTTATTAGATCAAAAGTATTTTTCAGTGGTTAAAGGCGTATATTACCACTTAGAGTTATGATTTTTTAATATTTCTCAGAGACATGGAAATCATCTCCAATCATCCACATTATGTAATTAATTTATATTAGATTTAAAATAGAATATTAAAATAGTTTCATTCTTTCCATCTCTCAGAAACTACCAATGATGGAAATTCCACAGAAAAACCAACAGTAACCCCTACTAAAGGACCAGATATAATGCTGATAGCAATGCTGTCTACTGGTGGAGCCTTCATGTTAATGTTGGTTAGTTTTTGTTTCATTTATGCTTGCTGTTGTAAAAATAGTGCATTAGCATTGAGGAGAAGGAGGATTATTGATGAGGAGAATGCTGGTACAGACTTCTATTTCACTTTACCAAGGGCCTCATTAGCTAATACTCCAATAAGGCCTACTGCAAACATAAGAAGTGAGATTCCAGAATGATTGTGAGCACCGAAATTTCTGTAAATTTGAGTGTAAATTTCTTATATTACTGCCAAAGAATTTCTTTTCTGACAATTCTGTGTATTTCCAGAATCTTTCTATGAGTCATTAGTCAGCAAATGTATTATTTAATTACATGAACATGCAATTTAACCATAATAATTACATATTATTACTTACAAAGGAAAGTATATGATATGTATAAGTGTATAATATAGTTATTTATTATAATTCAATTATTTATTGTTAGGAGTAATACTTAATAATGTACATTAGATAATCATTTAATAATTATATATGATACTGATATTTATTTAAAAACCAATTATGTATCTGATATGTAAATATTTTGTTGTAATAAATAATTTTCATAAGATTTAGAAAGATTCATTAAAAAATTTTCTACCCTAATTCAGTGGTGGCCAACAGGTCAATTGTCATTGACCTATGGATAATCCAGGATCTTTTTGTTGATCATGACTGTTAATCGAAAAAATTTTTCTCGTTCCATCAATTGTCATTACTTATTACCCATCTTTATAATACGTCTGCATTCCATTAAATGGAACTCAAAGTTCCAATTCCCTGATAAAGCAGTAAATAAGCTCTAAGACACAAAAAGACTAGTATTAATTGTACATAGTTTTATTTCAACAAATGCCAACATTTGTTTCTTTTAATCGATAGCAATGGAAAGATTAGTATCAAAGTGAATGACAACAAGAAATATGTTGGTTACTCCTGCTCTAAATGTAAGGTAATGCCTTTGTAAATTTTTTATATCATTCCACAACCTTTTGTTGATTTTACATAATGTGATTAGCATCTTCCAATCATATCTCTTGCAGCAAAAATTTGCCAATTTGTTGCTATTTTGTTAATGGTGGCTCATCAGCTAAGACATTTAATTTTTAAGTAAAGTATTCACTTTTGGAGAAAGAATTGAAATTGTAGGAATCTGCATAAAGACAAAATGTTAATTTCCTTTAGGAATTAAATGAGCTTAAACGAGGCAACGCATTCTCTCACCCCTTAACTTGAAATTGATTCTGGACGAACTCGTAACAAATCGGCCGACGTCCATAGATAATGAATAAAAAATTCCTACATCAAGTAGGAAAACGAAGATCAAGATTCAGGCAATCTGGTAATCTGCCCTGCGTTTTGTATTGTTTCGTTCAAGTATAGTTCCATATTTTTTTTTCTTTTAATGATAATAAATTCATACTATGTATTTGAAATATTTTTTTATTTACAAACAAATAATCATTCATGTCTGCCCACGAAATTTCGGTCAACCTCAAATATTTTATTCACTTACGCTTTGAGTCAATGTATTACTTATAGGAAAGTCTCGAAAGCTCTGAAAAACTGGTCTCGAAGTCCAATACCCTTATCTCTACTGTTTCATTTCATTTAACATCTATATTTGTACAGATGATCATAGAATTTTTATCAAAAAGATTATTTCGGAACCCCCAAGACTTCTCGGGAAATACGATTTCCTGTCGGTAGTGCTTTCAAAGTAACACCGATACTTCGCCTCATTCGCTGCGTGGTCGACGGTGGCCCTATCATGCCCTAATAACATTTATTCACCTTTGCCAAGTGAACTTCGTAATTTTTAGGCAGTAGAAATGGTCGGGCAAGTTTGACAATTAAACCTAAAAGCATCTTCACACAAATGGGGGCAATTTGGACGGTTCGGACCTTAGAAAATATTGTAACGTTTCTTTGAAACAATCGGTAACTCTTGTTCATCGCTCCCGTTCCATGAATGGCAAATATACGAAAGCTATGCGAAATAGGTATAGGTATTATAAGTACTCGCTCGCCCTCGCTAGTACTTACAATAAAATGGAAACGATGCAGAGAAGGTAAGCTGTGGAAGGATGAGACGCAAAATCGTGAAGCGTTCCACATTTATTTCACTATTTTTAGGCCTAAGTCCGAAACTTGCCAATTTTTCTTCAATTATTGTTTTTTAATTCTCTACTATGTCGAAGAAATGGTTGGATAGGAACCTTTTATAAAACTTGGTTGCACAAGAATTGCCCAGAAATTTTTTTATTACTACCCTAATATTCAGAAAGTAGAGGGAAAAATAAAATATCGCGAATAAATAGAAGTACATCTAGTAAAATGGAATTATATGAGGAAAAAAATTTGGAACGGGAAAGGTTTGAACCTGAATTTTTCTAGCTCATGTCCGACACTTATTCAACATAGCCACTTCTATTCCTAAATTCAGCGATGTTTTTCAAAGTTTAGTAGTACTATTTCTTCTCTTACATGCAGCGCCACCACAACCTTGCGGAAGTTCCCTACACTTTTTGAAGGCCAAATTCAGAATTTGGAGGTCGTACAAGGTCAAAATCGCCAATTTTAACCCGTTTTCCAAAATTCAAGAACTCGCTCAGTAAATTTAACCCTTTGGGCCCAACTTAACCCTTTGGTTCCAACTTAACCCTTTCGTGAAACCGAAAGTTTTGACGTCATCGTGACGTATTATGACGCACAGATTTGGCGCCGATTCGAATTTTATCTTTCTTATTTTATTTTAACTTAATTTTCCTACATTTTAGGTCATTTTGGATTTATTCTTATTTTTTCTGCTCAAACTCCATATTCCACTTTTAAAATGACTAACGTAATTTTAATACCCGAAATACATTTCGTTATGACGCAGAAGTTTTTTTATAGAGTTTTTAAATTTTCTATTTTAAACCAGTCCACTAAGTTTTGAAACTTTATTGAGACTCCTACCGCTGCCATTACAGTGACTATTGTCTTAAGCACTTTTCCACAAATTGTCCATTAATAGTGGTAAATAAGAGTTTAATTTCACGAAATTATGGAAAGTTTCCATTTATCAAGGTACAGATTTTTCCTTTTTAAAATAAGAACCAAAAATTATAATTTTGATTTTTATTTAGAATAGACAGTAATTAATATATACACGTATATAGAAATTGTGCTCTAGTATATATTTTACAATGTACTTGTACATAACTTAGTTTATAACAAAGTAAAATTAAAATTTGATACTTTATAACAACAACTTCAAGTACATTCCTAATGGAGCAAAAAATTCGAAGTAGAATACTGGATATCCTTATTCTGCCGTAAAGTTCCATTCAGGTTCCGGGATGTGGTGATGCGGCTACCAGGTACTTCCAATCACAAACGTCTCGAAAGTCAGGATCCTAAATCAAAATAACTAAGACCTTTAAATCATAAAAGTTTTCAGTTTCCACGTCCGTCGCGCAAGAGATCATTTTTAACAACTTAAGAATTCATATACAGTGCATAATTTCAATAATTGACATCATTGACTTTGTATAGTATTCTACAAATATTTCAAATTGGATTCCGAGAATTTCATTACTGCTTGCAAGTATCGAAATATTTCCATCGCGCGTATTTCTTTAAGTATAATTTTGAAAGGGTGCAGAAAATTACCATTTTTAAACACACAACGCTGAAATATCACGATGTTAATAAGAATATGCCATTGTTTGGAGCACATGACGGACTGAATTCCTTACAAGAGCGATGCATCTAGAAAGAAAAGATTGCGTCAATTAGTACCGATCGAATAAAAGCGCTAACATTAATAATAATACGTGAGAATTTTCAATTTAGCGCAGCAGGGAAGATAGAGAAACAAGACCAGTTGGCCAAAGCAAATCGAATTTAGTGATATATAAACAACTTGGAACAATAAATAATAATAATAATAAACAAGTGGAACAATAACACTTATCAGTAGAAGCAAAATCTAGAATATACAAAAGTTGAACACAGCCAATACTAATGACATATCACTTAGCAGAAACCAAGCCAGCCAAAAATCAAGCCGAAAAGACGAAGAATACAAGCAAATGTTTTACGGAAAACGGTAGGTAAACGAAAAATCAAAACACCTAACACAATTATATGAGAGACATTCAATGTTATAGACGTGAACGATTTGATCGCATTTGCTCACATCCCGATTGGTGGAAGAAGGCTGGTGAAAGTGATAATCTTTTTCTGTAAAAATCTTGGGTATAAACTGGGAAGAATATTCAAATCTATATTCCAGAATTTTAAAAAAATAATCAACGGTCCTCTAACTACGGCTTGCCGCATACTATCATTCGATATTACTATACTTCATGAGTGAATTATTAGGACTTTCCGATTTAAATTCTGATTAAATTTATGTCCAATTCGCCATAATACTTTACTATCCTTCGCTTACTTACACTTAATTAGAATAATAATTCATAGAAATCTAAGGCATAAACAACTAGAGAATGAAAGGATTTTCGAAAGTTCTTGAAATACGGATACGTAACTGCGGCCAACTGACTTTCAAGTAAAAATGCTATCAGGCCCGCAGAGTAAAAAGTTTGAGCATTAAATGAAGTCATTTAGCAATGAAATACAATTATATTTCCAAATTAAACTTCCGAACTTTCTCACAATGTCACTGGCGGAAATTTCACGCTTTTACCAAATTGAAAGGGATTTGGCTGTGTCCAAATACTTTAAAGTAACATATGACGAAATTTTAAAACTCATACCTATGGCTAATAATTAGGAAACCCTTTTTTGTATACATCCTGTCTAGAGTCCTAAGGAGAGTCCTTACTTTAATGTGAGCAGAAAAAGGTAAACTGCTTTGCTCGTAGAATGCTCGTATGAGAATTGCGTGTAGTGAAAGTAAACTTCCGCTTCGAGTCTAGGAGAAAATAAGTCCCTTACTTCAGAAAATAACAGAAACCGTTCAGTAAATGCTGTGAATTCTGATTAGCAATGAAGAAATAAAGTTTATGGAAAACTTTTTAGGAGACCCGCTTTAGATTAAGCCCGAAATAGACTAAATACAACCTCACGTAATTGAACGAGAGATGTTTAGTAACCACTGCCTCGATTTAATAATTGAAAATTAAAAATCTTAACGCACCTCGCGAAAAAAGTGAACTAGATTGAAACTAAACAGACTAAGTTATAATGAAGGCCAATCAAAGGAAAGAGGCGCAACATCGTGAACCTGCTTTGGCTGAAGCCGTTTCTAAATATGTATTACACCAACTGCGATAAATGATAAATACGGGATTAATCACCATCAATTACAGAAAAAATAAACCCGGAAAAGTGATAGGATGTCTACTTGAGGTCAAGTATACGATCTATGAGAGCATTGAGAAAAGTCAACGTACTACAGACTGGCAGTAATTTTTGGACAATCAGTTTTCGGAGATCTCATTCCAAATAACTCTTCCTATCATTCCGCATCTCATCCACCAAATTAAACCAGCTTATTTTCAGCCTTCCTCTTCCACGAATATCATCAAACTAATTGGAATTCTTTGTTAAAAACTAACACCAGACAGTTAACTAATTCATAATTCAATTATTAATTACAACAAAATCTTTCATTATAGTTGTTGAATTAAAGGCCAACTTCATTCCAGATGTAACTAAAAATCATTTCGAATACCTTTACGTCTTTCTTCCGAAGATAATGGACAAGAATTCCTCCGTTGTATCTTTCCAGTACTTCCTGTAGATTTGTTGACCTTCCTCCAAACCACCTCCATCGTCAAATCTTTTTCAATCTCAGTGCAATCTTCCGGTAGGACGTCTCACAACAGACTATAGTTTCCCGGGTGTTATTTGACTTGAATGAACGAAGTCTCATCCACACCCTTGCAGCAAGTCTAGGTTCCTATTTTGGCCTTCAACATAAAATGAATGATTATTTCGTATTTTAGTTATTCATCATTAAACATTCGATTCTTTTTAAATAATGACATGATACGAAATACCATAAAACAAACCTGATTCAAATTGCGCCTACCTCAAGCACGTATTTCCTGGAATAAAAGTCACAGTATCTTTCAGTAATTTACAGTATAAAGATTGAACAATTTCATAGGCTTTATAGGTTGTTCGATTACAACAAAATTATGCATTCCTACTCTTCGTTCCTTCACAAACTCTTGAAATGCATCAAATCGTAATTTTCATCTCTGCTCACTCTTACCGTTGCGGTTCTGTCGAAAAGTTAAATATTTTTTCGTACGCTGCCACACTCCTGACAAGCATCGAATCCTTTCAGTTCGACCAGATGACGAAGTTTAAAGATGCTGCAACATGTTGGAATGTCTACCTTTCAGTATCAAAAAACCTACCTTCTTTCATTAAAAAAAGGTCGTAAGTTCACAATATTTACGTATGTAAAAATCTTCATCGTCCATTGCTTTCACGCTTTGACAATAGTGAACATTTTGCCTGACTTCACGGCGAACAAGCGGCATGACCTCCAACTCGACCTGTGCAAACCTCCACTTGGGACAATACCCACAATGCAATGACGGCGTTTCGCTTGCGACAGCTCTCTCTCTCTTATTGTTGAGAGCGACGAAAAGATATGCCCATCGTCTCGCGTCGGAATCCTCGAGAAGCAGTATTAATTTGTCCATTAAAACACAAATTTTGTACCCTCCTTTAACCTTAAAATTACACATCAAAATTTATCACATGAGCATAATTATATCACTTAATTTAATTTCAAAACGATACGGTGGCTAGGTACTTACTAAATTTTGGACTCCCGGATAGCCAAGTGGGCAACGCGTTCAACTTCGGTGAAAGTGGTCCCGGGTTCGATTCCCAGGGCGAAGTGACGTAAACTGTTGAAGCACTTATTAATTAAAATAATTACTAAATTGGCGGATCCAGGGGTGGGGCATTGGAGCGATCATCCTCCCCCTTCCATTACCATTGAGTAAACCAGTTTGGTTGAGACCTGAAGGTTAGCTCAAACAGAAACTTCGTTGTAGCGAACTTTTTCTTACATTTGTTTCTGTTTAGATTTACGACGACATGACTCTCGTGTAGTAACACTCGGTTAAAAGCGATGTTCGTGTCGCTTGCGACGAGTTTCGCTCAACAATTATTAACAATTACCATTCTTACTACCCGCAAATAAATTTGGGGGAGGTAAGAATACGATTTTCGTTGCCTCTATTGAAGGTATCATATTTGCAAGAATTAAAGCAGTCATATTCAGTTAACTTTACATGAAGTTTAACTCACTGTACATGTTCAAATTGCCATTAACGTCTACAAATGTAATTGTGAATCCGTAAGGGTGTTTGGGTATTTATAACTTATTAAGATCTGGGATATGTACTTTCATATCACTAGTAATTTCTAATTTATGTATTAGGTGCATTAATATTTACACAAGTATTGGGACATCTATTACGGCACAAGGGAAAGGAAAGAAAAAAGAAAAAATACAAAAGGATATCCATAAAAAGTTCTTTATTGTTAATCAACTTACATGACGATTACCACAAAAAGAACAAAAATGAGAGAAACACAGGTAAAATTCTACAATGTGATGGCACTGCCCACATTACTGTATAGGTCTGAATCATGGGTACCAAAACAAAGAGATTGGAGACTAATCAAAATATCAGAAATGAATTTTCTCAGATCTGTAAAGGGTTGCACAAATTTACACCATTATAGGAACAATGACATACGACAAGACCTAAACATAGATTTAGGGAGAGAAAGGGCAATTCATTTTAAAAGAAACAAGGAAGGCACATGACATATATATGTCCCCAGAGTGAATACCCAAAAAGACATTGTCATATGGAAGAAGTATTGGAAAACCTAGGATACACTGGTGAGACCAAAACTGGCTAAGTAAGTAATCCCGGAAATTACACTCAATAGCAAAATTTACATGGTTGATAAAAATTCTAGCAACTAAATTAGGGGCCATAAGACTAGATCTGCATATGGGCCATACAGTTACCAAGCCAGTTTTTTATGCTTTCCTGGTTGATGATCACTCTCAAAAGTCTTGTATTTTAGATTTAGAGAGATGTTTCTGTTTTTAAAGTATATTTGTTCTCAAATAAAAATCTATTTTCTGAATTTTTTCTTAAGGGAAAGAAGACTGTTAAGTACCCTGTATGTGGAGCAGCAAGCAGAGTAGCAAGGCAAATACATGGAGATATGTGGGCTGGAAGAAAGTAAATGAAATAAAATCGAGAATTGCTGGGGCTAAGGAGGTCTTTAGGAAGAAAAGATAAAGCTAAGTTGAAGTTATAGTTGAAAAAGAGAGTTAGAAAGTTATGTTTAGTGTGTCTTTATGAATGTTGGTGAAATGGATTTTAGTAGTAGTATTGTTGACAGTGCTTTGACTGCTCAGGTCACTTCACACATAGGGACCCACCAAGAAACGAACCTGGGCCAACTTTCACCAAAGTAAAATGCATTGAACATTAGGTAACCCGGGAGCCCACACATATTTTAGTATACTTGGAAATAAAAACAGCTAGTCAAGAGATTAGGACAGACAAATTTTGACTGCAACTGGACAAAAAGAAGGTATAGAAATAGGAATCAAGAGGGCTTCCATAAGCAAAAAACTTATGAAGATGATTTTATATATTACTATCTAATTCTGTATATTGATTATCCAAAGGGCGTTTTTTTTTGGTTGCTTACTTCCCTTGGATTACTATGAAACTGCAAATTAATTTAATTCTTAGTCACCAAACTTAGTTGAAAACTATAAAAACAGAGTGTAAATTTACTTAATTTTTTGGCAGGTCTATTTTTTGTCTTGTACACATACATTACTTCTCTTGTAACCAAGATACCATGTCAATAAAAACATATCATCTAATAAAAATCTACAGAAATATTTACATTTCAATTTTGTCTTGTGACAATAAACCTTCCATTTTGATTTTTTAGCAGAAAGAGATTTGAAAGGCCAAAGGTCAATGTGCTAAAAACAATATTAACTGATCAAAACAGATGTTTGTGCTTTTGATCAGAATAATAGGTTCTACTCTCAGGAATCTGATTTTAATAGAGTAAAGACACTTCCTGTTAAAAGAAACATTCCATTATGATAGTTAATCTGTTTTGCAATTTATGGAGAATTATATATAAAGTAACACCATCTGTGGAATGGCATTCATTTGCATATATTTTCATTATATTTTCTTTGATCCCATTTGAATCTGTTATAGTAAGTTTTACAGTAGTATATAGTAGTGTTATAGTAGCTTTTCTTCCTCTCAAAAACAAGTAAAGATAATTAAAAATTTAAGAAAGTACTGTAGTTTAAATGGATAATGAAGAGACACATTGTACTTTTTCCATAATAATTGTTGTTGCAGGAATTACAGAACAATTGCTATTCTGTCACATTCTTCCAAGATCCTTCTATATATAGTAGGGAATAGAATTAAAAAGAAAGTTGAGAAAAAGGTTCAAGAAGATCAATTTGGTTTCCAAGAAGGTAAAGGAACAAGAGAAGTTATCCTACTACTACGCTTGATTCTATAGAGAAGGCTAGAAATGAACAGGACTTCCTTACTTTCATTGACTTGGAAAAAGCCTTTGATACGGTAGACTGGAAACCTATATTTGAAATTATACAGAGATAAGGAATAGATTACATGACAGGAGGGTGATATTTAAGCTCTATCAGAACTAAAGCACTTTAAATGAAGTAAATGGTAAAGAGGCAAAAATTGGAGAAGGAGTGAGACGAGGATGTTCACTCTTGCCATATCTATTTAACTTATATATTGAAGAGGCTATAGAGACAATGAAGGAGAAGCCTAAAGGTACAAAGATTAATGGAAGAAAGATGCATTGCATTAGGTTTGCAGGTGATATTGTGATTCTGGCAGAATCAGCCAAAAATATGCACGTATGAAGTACATTGCTCTACGGTTGTGAAACTTGGACATTGGGAAAGATGGAAAAGTCTCGGCTAGAAGCAATGGAGATGTGGATTTGGAGAAGGTTAACAAGAACAAAATGGATAGACAAGAAAAGCAACTATGAAGCTCTGAGGGAAATTTAAGAGGAGAGGAGTTAATTGAAAGAGATGGAGTAAAGAAAAACTTTGGATTTGTTAGAAATGTTCTGAGGCATAGCAACTTTCTGGAAAATATAATGGAGGGGAAAATACTGATAATAAAAGGAAGAGGAAGGCCAAGAAAGAAATTCATTAATGACATAAAATGTACTATGGGAGTTACAACATACAAGGATTTGAAAGGAATGGCAATTGAGAGAGATGTGTGGTTGCAGTAACAAGACTGCCTTTAGAAGATTAATTTTGGAAGAAGTACAACAACTCTCTTTATCCTACACGGTGGATTCCCACAATACCTCACATATTAATGTGAATTTTATTAGAAGTCTAAAGTAATTAACTAATTAAAAGTAAAGTAACTTACAAATATGAGCAATTTAGATCTTCAGCCTGAGTTTCCTTCAATATGTTTGAGCTATAGGTAAATTGCTACAGTTGGCAATATCAGACCCCAGAGAAGCTTGTCAGCTTGTGACTGTGAGCTCTCCTCAAATCATTCCCTCCAGTTCTATCTAATTTCTGCCTTATTTATGTCCTTAGACCTTGAGGACTACAAAAAACCCATTATGCGAACACAAGGAATGCATTTTTAAGGATATTTACTTAAGGTAAGAGCATACATGAGCAACTTTTTACATGAACTATTTCCACCAAGTTTGGATGTTTCCATCAGCATGAAGATGACAAAACTTTCATTTTCCATGATGAGTCAGAGTTGATTGTTGGAGGAATATGGACTACTTCTGAAATAAAAAATCCAATCAAAATCATCATAACTAACAGTATATGGTATTCCTTAAAACCCTTCACAAAAACAGATATCATAATATATATAAATCTCATAGCCCAGTAAATTTATACATCCAAACCTGCAAAAGGTCATATAGTTCTAATTTATTAATATGTGTTAGGACCTATGATAATAGTAAGAGACCAGCTTTGAAAGGCATGTGCAAGCTGCACAATTCCAAGAACAGCAAATTTTTTTGCACTTTTTTTGTTTTCACCTAATACATATCTTTAAAAGTATGCATATTACAGAAAAAGTTGAGTTGTACATTAAATTTCCCTCATTTTAAGCCTAAAACAAGCTCCACATGTTCAGAAAGTTCTTGACATGTGGAGCTTGTTTTGGTCTTTAAATATCGTAAATTTAATGTTCTTTAAAATACATCTGATCAACTTTTTCTGTGTATGCAAACTTCAGAGGATATCGAAAGAAAACAAAGAATTGGCAAAAATTTGCTCTTGTGCAGCTTGCACAGGTCTTTAAAAGCTTCATAATAGGTTTCCTACTACCAACATTGGTTCTAACGACATATTAAAATATTAGTACTACATGACCTTGTGTATAAACTGACTGAGCCATCAAGGTCAAGGGTTAGTATTAGTCTTCCTGCGATTCAGTAAGACTTTGAAAGCCAAGGTGAATGCTGGCTAAAAACTGTAAGGATGAGCAGCAACAATATTAAACAATTCAAAATGTAAATATCAAATAGGAAATTTTGTGATAATGAACTTTAAGTGATTCACGATTCATTGATATTTATAAATATAAAAACGTAATTATTGTTACTCTACTTAATTATCTAATTACTTGATTACTTATTTATGAAAGTAAAAACTCTTCACGAACGTAACCATTAAAAAATCTTTCGTACCTGTGCCATGATGAAATAAGGAACCACTGCTTGAATAAGCTAATGCAGAAATGGTGTTGGATGTGCTAAGGGGGCCAAATTGCTGCAATAAAAAGAATATAATGTTAAATTGATTTCTCCAACCTAAAATAAATCATTTATCAAGCAGATATTAACATTGAACTTAAACTCAAGAATTTGAGGTTGAAAAACGTTTTAAACTCTACACATAATAACATGTAAACTGCAATGTATGATTTGCAGGGTCCTTACAGCATGTATACACACCATATTCTCAAGAGGTTCCTTTGTTGGCCAAATCTCTTCCTTGCTTTTGATCATTTCCTGCTGCATTTTGGATAGCAAATCTTGCAACTGACCAGCCAATTCTTCATGTCCATAAATCACAAGCACCATGCAAAGCCCCTTCACTTCATCTAAAATTTCAGTAATAGAGAAATGAAAGAGCTTAAGTGCTATTAGCATCAAATTAAAGGTTAGCATAATTTTCTATGAATAATGAAGTTTGACAGTAGGTTAACTATTGAGACTAATGGCAGATTTCTGTAATGCTAGATAAGGTGTATTCTATTACTCTCTATCCAGCATAAATAAAAAGGTTCCTTTAAAGTTTGGACAAATGTATCAAAGGGTAAAGAGCAGAACAGTTATCCATTGTGCGAGCAGCAGATATTTTGCTTGCCCACTGTTAGAATGCAAAGATTCAATGTATGGTTCAATATTCAATGTGCAAAATTCAATGTATACAACAAGAAATTCATAGTTTTAATCCATCTCTGCTGAGTGATTTATTATAAAAGTAGTAAATTGAATCAATTAGTGAAGAATACATTATTTTTAAAATCTTATGAAAAAAAAATTTCTAGTTTCTTAGCTTTCTTTTGAGTTTCATTAAATAAGCAGAAAACTAATACATGAAGTATGAAGCCTTAAAAACTTAATCAATATTACCTTTTTCCACTATGTTAACCTTCTGATTTTATTCTGTATGTTTCATTACACTGATTCTGGTGCTTTCACAGTCGCTTTGCAGGAATTTTCAAGTTCTCTTTTACAAAGAAATGTAATTTCTAGGATAAAGTGTATTCCTGGGCATCTTTGAGGGTTTTCTGCTTTCTCTAAAGATTCTAAATGAGCCTGTTTTTCATCTTCCAACTTTAAACAGTTATAGAAAATACAGTGATTCCAAAGTAAATAACACAAATAAATCAGGAATCAAATTCTGCCGCTGAAATCTTAATATGCCAAAGTGTCCCATAGGTACTCAAATCCTAATAACAACCATACACCTTTGCAAGGAAGCCTGCCAACCAAATTTTGTTAGCAGACCTACTCATCTACCAATGTATTACTATGTAACATAAACTTGAATTTTATACAACTGGTGAAACTTAACCCTTTGTGTAGTGAGTTTTTTTCATGCAGGCTAACCCCCAAGAGTGAGTTTTTTTCAAAAAAATTAAATTAGGTCGTTTCAGTTTTATTGGCTTAAATCATGTTTTGGTCTTATTTATTTATGTAAACATGTTTAACACACATTTATAATATTTTTTTAACTATCGTACTCCAGATGGTCAGGAGGCCTGAGGAAGTACATGTACGTTTGTACTACTCAAAGGGTTAATGAAGGCTTTGTTGAAAACATTTAAAAAGAATATGCCAATTTAAACACAACTGAATATTTTTAGAACAAGAAACACATTCTTACCCTTAGTTTCTTGGGAAAATGTCCTTTTATAAATTTCAGCCAGTGTGGATATTAATGCCACATCTTCATGTGGGTTTCCTTCCTTTAAACTCAACAGTTTTCTCTCTTGTTTCCTTCTATTCTTCCCAGATCGACTGCTATGGCTGTTTCAGTTCACCAATAAAATCATAAATTATTTAGTATTATNACAATTATAAAATTGTATCTAATATAAAATATTTCCTTATCCAGCCATAAATTTGCAATACTATTTTAGCAGATGGCAACAATAATTTAAATAGAAAGCATGGTAAATAACTGTGCAAATTCTACAGAAAAAGATTTATTTGCAACCAGTTTCAAACTATTCGTTCATGATCAGGCAAAGAGAAACCACAAGCAAGCAAATATATATACAAAAGGAGAAGAGAACAGTTGGACAGACATCCAATAAAATACAAGGGGGGGAGTTCAAACATTGAGTTAAGGGTTAGTGGGTGGGGGAGGAAGAGGCAGCAGGTTCACAATGGACAGCATGGGAGAGTGGTTAGGAAAGAGGTGAATGTGTACTTTGTAATGTATTATTTTCATGAGTTCTAAGCAGTCGAATTTGTGGCCTTTTTGTTGACAATGTAAGAGGGTTGGTGAGAAATTCGAATTATGTTTATTTTCGAGTAAATTTTTAGCAAAATGTGATGTGTGAGAATGGCTGATGTATGAGTGTAAGTGTTCTTTCGTCCTGGTGTGTAAATTGCGTGAAGTTTGACCAATATAGATGGCACCACAGTCATCACATAATAATTTTTATATATATATACATTTTTTTATATATATATATACACACACACACCAGATTTGAGTGTAATGTTAAAAAAGTCTTTGTGATTAAGTAAAATACTCACTAAATTGTGTGTAGTGTAAAACGCTGGTTTTATGTTATTTGTGGTGAGAATATTACCTAATTTGTAACTAAGAGAACCTAGAAAAGGCAGTTTTGCCCAGTGGGTTTTATCATTATTATCATCACGAATAGGGTAAAGTTTAGTTTTCTGTGTTTACATGTGAGGATTGTGTTTATAATTTTTTCAGTGTAACCATTAGCAACTGCAATTTGTTTAATGATGTTGAGTTTGCGAGTGTAAGTTTCAGAGTTAAGGGGTATGTGAAGAAGTCTGTGTATAGTTTGTAACCATGTGAATAGTTTGAAACGTCGCAAATAAATCTCTTTCTGTAGAATTTACACAGTTATTTACCATGCTTCCTGTTATGGAATTCTACAAATTTAAGGGTTCTTTGATTGATTTTAATTTAAATAGAATTTGAATATTTAGTCTATTTGATTTTAAGTGAAAAAGCATGATTTGCACATCACTAATGATCATAAAATATATTGTGGCGGCCATGAAATTAAATTGGATGGTTTTCTTTTCCTAGGTATTTTCATCTTCCATTAGCATGAATAAATGCAATTTTGAGAAATCTCCAGCGCTCACATAGTAAGAAATTATACACACGAAAAACAAGAAATCATGCCCTAATAATTTGATGAAATTGATTTATTTCCTACGTTTCCCTGAGAACAACCAATGATTGTATATAAAATAAAAACATTGAGTACCATTCTAATGAAATTACAACTCTTTTCAAAAAAATTCAGTTTCAGCCTTAACTCTGTGGTCACTCTTCATTAAGACAGAGGAATAAAACAACTTTAACAGTTGGTTTTGTTGTTTCACAACTATTTTACTAAATACTGTTTTTATTCCTCTCTTATGACTACTTCTTTCATTTTTTTAAATTCTCTACTTTCAGCAAAGTGATATACATACAAGTAGGAAAGATTATAAGTTCCACTAACCTTTTATGGACTGCACTCTTTTCAGAGCAGATATCAAATCTTCATCTTCTTTTTTCATCACATATGAAGTTAATATTGGAAGAAAATACTTGCTCTCATCCACTGCTTCCTCTTCAACCATTTTGTCATTTTCTTTTTCTATAAATCAAGGATATGAGTTCATGCATGCCAAAATTAGCTATAACAAACAAAACAACCAAATTTTTCTACAAAATATTGATGAAAGTTGAGAAAATGCTCTTGAATTCAATCAGATTCCAAAAACTGATAAACTAAATACTTAAAACACTAATCTTATGATTCAGCAAATATTACGTCTAAATCAACCTCAGAAAATTCTCATTTCTGGGGACTAAATTTCAAATTAAACCAGAAGATTACTATCTATGAAAATAAACGTCTTCATTCATTCATTTTTATAATTACGGGATCTATTTCCTATATTTCCTTTCTGAAGGAAAGAAGGTAAGTCGACATTGTAATTTGTAGACAAAGTGGCAAAAAGCTGCTATAACTAAAAATTATTAGGAATAGTACTCATGTAGAGCAGAAATTTTCCTTTATGCCCCAAGTTCTATTATACTGGATGTGAAATCATAAAAATAAACAACAACTATTTTAATTTAATTAAAGCTCTTAAGCCCAATAGTGTAATGTATACTTAAAATGGACTTCACTGGAGGACCTGGTATATAATGGTATGTTAGAGTTAAAGATTATCATACATAATACTAGCTAAATTACCAGTTGATTTTCAACAGGGAAATGAAACTTGATAAATGCCTGTATACTACTGTTGATAAGCAAAAATTATGAAATGAAAAATAATAAAGCAAATACCAGGTATTCTACTTCCCAAACCCTTAAACCAAATAAATAAATGTATGATTATGTATGGAATCCCACTTAAACTCAATACTCAATCTGTTAAATTAACAACTTCTTCCATTAATACAACATCCATACAAAAAATAGAAATGTATCAGAATTTCACATCCAATTCAGGATGAACAGTATCACATTCACTGAGTTACCTTCATATAAAAACAGAAATTATAATTAAAATTCTCCCATTCCCCAAATACTTAAAAATATAATCCGGAGGGTGAAAAATAACTTTGTCGATTTAGGGAACTTGCACACAAAGTCTTCCAACTTTCTATGGAAGTGCTTTCAGGAAGACCACATTCTTCTCCTTTACCTCTGATGCAGGAATATATTATTAACTATCATTGACACTTAAACAGACCATTACTATACCAGATCCATTATAACATTAGTTTCAGTCCATTTTTAGAATCCATTATAATACCAGGACTTAATTTCATTCATTCATGGTATTCCATGAAACATGCCAAACTAAAATGCTTAAATAGTAAATTTTACCTTAGGAATATAATAATTAAACAGTAACAAAATCTCAATAATATAGAACAATTTTAATCAAAGACATCGAAAGAAATTATTTTACTTTTACCCTAAAAATTGCTCAAGATAGATATTTCATATTGACTTAAAATATTACAATGTGCTCACATTTTACTTTTGAGGACCACAAATTTACTGCATAACTAAAAATTAAAGAAGGTTACTTTCACTAAAAATAATTAAGGCCTTACCATAAATAAATGATTTCTACCTTACCTTCTTTTTCTTGCTGAGCTTTCAACTTTTCTACACGGAGTACAGATAGACGAGTTTTGTACTTCTTAAATGAGTCAAAGTCATCAATCAGCTTGGTGATTAAAGAAGTACAATGGTCTTTTATGCCCGGCTTTACATGTGTCTCTGAAAGAAATTTCAAGAATATGAGTAACCAAAAAGTTAAGCCATTCTAATTAAAAGTTACTCCAGAGGTAGATTTCTAAATATGATATATATGTAAAAACTGAAACGGATGATGGTAATGATTGATAAACCAAGTATCTAAGTAATCAAGTCTATCAAAGTACATAATTGATATATACTTTGTACTTTAATTATGTACTTTGATAGTAATTTAAACTAACCAATCAAATCCAAGCGGTCATGCTGATGAGAAACTCGGATTGCCTCTTCCCACAAACAGCCATCTGTCAAAGCTGCCACACATTCCTCATAATCCTTCAAGTACTCATTCAAAATAAAAGCAGCATCAGAAAACTTTCGTCTTTCCTTCAACTCTGAGGAGAGCTCACGGCACAGATGAGACATCTGAGATCGACTACATTCAAGAAAAACGTGCAAATGAGCCGTAAGAGTCTTCATTCAAATATTAAATTTACCTGTGGAATATAANCCAATGAAACATATATTGTGGATTACTTGCATTTAAAGTTATTTTTTAGTTAGTTAAAGTTATTTTTCTTTGTTGTTGAAAACTGTTTTTATTCAACAAATCCTCATGATGTCGAGATTCCACAAAGTGATGACTTCCATGAATTTTTTAATGCCATATTAGAATTAATTTGTTTGATAGAATAGAGAATGTTCATATTTTATGTCAAAAAAATATTTAATATAATATTTTTCACTCATATTTTGCAATAGAAACATACATACCTGTTGAAAAAGAGGTAGGGCCTGACCATTGTTCTTATAATTATTCATACAACCAGTTGAAAAATCATATCTCATGAGAGTTCCATCATGAATCTGCATAATTACAGATGAGTAATCTTTCTTATGAGATAAAGCAACCATAACAACTGAGCCAAGGAGGCATGCCGATAACCTGTTCAAAGAAGAGACTCCTGGTCAGGTAACTATCATGTAGAGAAAGTCATTGGAAATAAATTGTGGTGTTAATTCTAAAAGTGCTTTGCCAGCTAAGTCATTTCATGCATGTGCCTATGTGCCTCCACCATGAATCAAACCCAGAACTACTTTAACTGAAGTTACACACACCTAACACAGAGGCCTAGGAAATAACTTGAAAGAACTATGGTATATGGTATGGTAAACCAAATCCTTTCAATTATTTTAGAAAATATAAGTATGGATGATTTAACAACCTATAGATCATAGTCTGAAGATGTTATTCATTTTTAAGTACTCTAAATCCTTATGCAGCTATAGTTGCATTAAATAGATAAAGAATTATTAATGGCATACTTGGATATTGGCAAAATGCAACAATGAAATGTTATCAATTCACAAATTAATAAAACAAAAAAATTTCTGGACTTAACTAGTTGGGAAGGTATATTTCTGACTTTAGAAGCCACCTATATCAAAGAGGAGTCCATCGATTGGGGATCAAAAGTTATCACTAGATGGCTGCCAATGCTCCTACTATACCCCATATTTATCAGCATATAACACCATAATTTTAAGAAGAAAATTTTGATAAAAATTATTCAATTAAGTTTACATAAAACAAGTATTATATGCATAAAGTAAAACACAGGCAGAATAAGTCATAATTTTTTTGGAAAAAGTGCATGTTATTGGCCAATAAATACTGTGTTTATGACAGTTAACTTATCTTGTTTGACAAACCAAATACTGGATCAATACACAACAGATTCATTTTTTGCCCGGAAAAGTGTAACTTGAAAACAAAATCCTTGAGCAGCTTGCTTTATCTATAAATTATTGACCAGGCAGAGCCATGCCCAGTCTACTTGCCTCCTGTATACAAACATAATTTGCCAGCTCTTAAAATTAAATACCAAAACCATACATTTTCTGATTTGCAGACAAAATTATTTTGTAAGACTGAAAAACCAGTGTTTTATGACTTTGTTCCCAGTTGATGTAGGTCACAAAACATCAGTAAAATTATTGCTTCGTAAGCTTCTGCGGTGCTGGTTACTTGGACTCTGGATGTTTCTCTGTCCAATGCCAAAATGGTCATGAGAGAAAAAAGACATGTTCCCCATATAATATGGGAATCTATTGAAATGACAAAAAATCAGAACTTCAACAGATAGGACAGCTACAGCCTGCACACACATTGCTTTTATGTATCATTATCTTAGAAAACAGGGAGCCTATAAGCATTCTAAATTGGGCAATTGCCCAATACTTTTAAGAACTGCTTTAAAAGCCTAATTGTGAAGTGCTCAATTTCGTCAAGAAATTTGAAAGCTCTACTATTCATATAAATTCCTCTATGATTTTGCTCATAGTGAAAGTTGCAATGGGATAGTAATGTTCATTTGTCAATCAAAATCATGTACATCTTATCCTATAGATCACAATGTACCCTAGCAATCTAGGCTTCAAGAGTAGTTTCCCTAACCATCCGAAAATGAAAAAAAAAAAATATATCACAATAAGGAAATAATCATTTGGAATATGCTTTTGTGAGCACTATGTAGAATACTACCTGCATTGGTTACAAAAGCATTCCCTTTAAAGTTGCAACTGAGTCAGCATGGTAGTTGAGTAGTTTGAACTCCTGTCCAGAAAGGGAGAGACTTGGGTTCAAATCCCAGTCATGTTATATATTTTTCTCAGCTGTTTATCCAAGGGTTTTTCAGCAGCATGGTTTTCCGTGCTTTGTTAATCACCTTTCCCACATCCAGGAATAAATTCATTTAGAGTACTATCTTTGGGGGATCGATGTAAATAATTACCTCTCTTAGTCCATCACAAATGGTGTGCAATTTGTTCTTGATTTTTCCCTCTCTCTCAATTCGCAAGTAAGATAATCCAGTGTAGGTAGTCTCAAAAACATTTTCTGGCCTAGAGATATAGGAGCCCATAATATGATAACAGTTTAACAACAGCACTATAAAACATGCAATGACTCAACTCCATAACACTTACTTGAGTTCACAGAGGAACAATGATATCCAATTTGGATTCTTCACTTGTAAAACAAACTGTTTCAAATTGCTTACAAAGTCTAGAGGATCAAGATCACACAGGGCATTCAGATCTATCCTTTGAGTTCGTATTATTTCAAAAGCTTCATCATATTTTCTCCTATAATAAAATAATCAAACTTCATTCAGTTACTGAAATAAACTATCTATTCTTGAATGCATAGCGTAACAAAATTAACAAACCACATTCTACATTATAGAAGCTATAAAGGATATTGGCAACAATTTGATAGTTTGAAGTGTTCCAGCATTCACTGGAAAAATTCTAAAATCAAGTAGTATTAACATTTAATGCCTTGATGTAAAACTAAACAATATACTAGGAAGATATAATATGCATGATACCTTTTGCAAAGAAGTTACATTTCAAATCAAAGATATAGGTACCATATACACCAGTTTATAGTCTGATCTCAAGTATGGATTAACCAAATCATTAACTCAAATTTATAATTACAATGTCAGCTGTCATTTATCTTGAGAAATATTTAACCCTTAACCTTAATTTAACTTAGTAATAATCCTCATAGTAATTATAACTCTCACATACATAGATCAACTCTAGATTTTATCATTAAAATACTTCACTGAACATACCAGGTATGATGCTTCATAATTTCACATGGAGTATGGAGCTTGGTTCCAAAGGTCCCTAATCTTTAAAATTGATTTCTCATAAAAGTATTTATTACCGAGGTAAAAAATTCAATGAAAATTGAAATACACAACTTAAAATAAAAATATAATATCTTTAATAAATGCATATTAATGAATATGATAAAGTTAATTTTAATTTAATTTCATTAATCTGCACCAGTACCACTGCTACTGATACTGATGCCAGCCATGAAGAGTTAACCCTTCAACACCATCCTATGTTCACTGCACTGAACCCTTTAAGCTTCTCATAGCCTACATACCGTGCACCAATCTCTCACACTAAGGTTAAATACACTTGAAAAATTAAATATTATACTAACTACAACTAACTACTATAATGTTATTTTTCCACCAGCAAATAAAATACCATTTATGGTTTATCGTGTGCTTAATCATTTATCTTTTAGATATTTCTCTTAAAAGAACTGCTTTGTCATTTGGAACATCTATTCAACCTTCCTCGTGAAGTAAGCAATTGGTTTCCATCTGCACCTCTTGAAATTATGATGAGAGCAATTTTATATCCACAGGGGAGCATCAAGTTGAACAAATTCAGGTCTTAGATGAAAATTTGATGACTTCACTGTCAGCGTAAAGACATCCCCTTGCTGACGCCTGGTTTTTCCAAGGCCCTCTTTGGGACAAGTTTTATTTTTGTTTAGAGTCAATGAGAGATATAGATGATGGTAGCAAGAGTTACATTTCTTTTCATAATTTTAATTTAGTTTCGTTATCTGTGTTTGGTTTACACATATTTTCTTGGGGTCATATGCACTATTTCCATAGACTATTCATACCAGAAGGACAGGGACGTTTATTCGAACCCAAGCGATCATCACAAAAGATTAGGGTGGAGGAAGATGTTCAGGAAAGCAGATTGTAGACAGTAAACTCCCAAATACTTCTAAGAAGAGCAGCTCAGTATATTTACCAGTTTGAGTAAGCTGGATATAATTTGCTAGTCTGGAAGGAGTATTTTGAAAGTTTTAATTTTTTCTTATGAAATGTGAGGGTTGGACAAAAAGTAATATTCCACATTTTTTTGCCAGCTAAACTAATGTTAGTAATTAAAAATTGTAGGTTCAAATTCATTTCCATGTGTACCTGCGAGAGATGTCAAAGATGTCACATCAAATATCAAATAATGTCACATAAAAAATTACAAATTAAAAAAAGAGGAAATAGAGGTGAAAGTATAGGAGGAAAGAGGGTGAGAGTGAAAGGAAATGAGGTAAAAGAATAATGGAAAACATTCTATGTAAAGTAAGGGTTGATTTGGAGTTTATCTGCGTCATAGGAGGTTTGATTTTAAAAGAGGATTTGGAAGTAGCAGTTCTTACAGGTAGAGAGAAAGAATTTTGAATATCTGGATGGAGAGCATTCCATAGCTTACATGCAGAAACATGAAAGGATTTATTATAGATATCGGTTCTGTGTTTGGGTATTTGGAGTAGCTGATTATTCCTAGTGCAAAGATTGTGTATGTTGTGCATCGTATAGAAAAGGCATGATAATTACTGAGGTAGGTTATTATTTTTGATTGAGAAGAACTGTGAGAAGAGATGAAAATTCTGTCTAGACTCAAGCTTCAGCCATCCTAGATGATGATAGTATTTGGAAAAGTGGTCACTTTTCTGGGATCACAGATGAATCGAATGCAGGAATTTTGAGCTATTTGTAGTTTATTTGCAAGCTCTTCAGAGAGATCTTGGAAGATGACATCGCAGTAATCAAAATATGGACAGATTATTGAGGAAATCAGTGACTTTCTAAGGGAATAAGGAAGAAAGCTTTCCAGCTGCACAAGTGAATAAAGATCCATAAACAATTTGCAGATCTTGTTGACTTGATCATCCCAAGTGAGATTTTCATTGATTACCAATCCAATATTAACAAATCCAATAACAACAAACATTTTATGAAAATAACTCCATTTCAATGTCCTCCAGCCTTGAAGGGTTAAATAATGGTATACTTTTGCTGTTGATTGTGAATTTCAAACATGATTCTCTAGGAATACATAAGGGCAATATTGGCAAAAATATTTTTAAAGATTATGCTTTAAAATTGTTTCTTAGGTCTTAGGTTACCTAAGATAATACTTTGTGTGTCAGAGTTCAACTACTGCATTAGCTACTAAGCAACAGAACTAGCAATTTGATTGAGCCCCTCTTCCATCAGCATTGAATAACAAAATTGCAAAATGATAAAGATAGACAAGACATGAAAACATTCAGTCTTAGACATCCTAAACTCAATCCGATACCTTTTCACAAAATCAGCAACAATATGAAGAGACAAAGCCCTGGGATGGATGCATTCCAGATTTCCACGTGGCATCTGCATAATAACCCTGAAATGCTTTGCAACAGCTACTACAAGACGTGAGCCTCGCTCTATTCTTCTTATATCTTCAGTGCAACTTACATCCCACTTTTTTGAAATCATGGACTCTGAAAAATTAATGTTAAATTAATTTTAATAACAATTTAACTAAAGGCAACATCTATCAAATATGCGTCTCCCTTGCTCTTAATCAATGATGATGTAATAATCAGATTTCTTGAGGAAACTAATAATTTAACTACTTCTTCTACCGAAAAAAACAGTTATACAGTACCCTGAATAGGAAAGCTCAAACTATTTGGTTATAACATTTTATTGGGATTAACAGAATATCTCTTCACTGTCAGTCAAAAAGAGACCATAGAGCTGCTAGAAAAAGAGAATTATAAGTACATGAGGGATAACAGAGTTCTGACTATACAATCTAATGCAATGACCATGAAAAATAATGTGTCCTAAGTAATACTGCATTTAGTTTATGTGCCTCTTGTTTACTAATATTTCAACAAAGTTAAATATGTACCAACAGTCAGAAAAATATCGCTATGCAAATCACAAGTGAGTAAAAATTCCAATAATAAAATTTAAACTAACCAATATTATTCTTTGTAAGAAGAATAGTCATCAATGAATGGCGATATGTTGTTAAAAGCAGATATTCAGACTGAACAAAGAATGAGCTGCAGTCATTCAGGATTTCCACATCATCCACAAAGAATCTGTTTTTGTTAGTCAAGCCAAATAAGAAATCTTGCCCATGAATGTTGCACACCTCCATCTGAAATCATAACAAAAGCATTCATTGGAATGTCTCCACAAAGCTACCAAATAATGTAAAAATATATAAATTATATGAGTACTGGTAATAAACATGTATTTATGAGCTTATATCCAGCACCATAATTCTTTTTAAAGTAGGTTCTGGATAAAATAATTTTGATACAAAAAGATTGTAGTTCTAAACATTATCAAGAAACTCAATATGAAAATACACTACTTATTATAGCATTTAAATAGCCGATTAAAAATGTTTTATTTGAAAATATTAAAATAATGTACGAAAAGATAGGCAAAAAGAAAGAACTATTTATTCAAGTATGTAAGCTTAAATAAAAAAGCNAAATCTCTCTCTTTGATTACATTTAGTGCTCTTTATCTTCTGCTGCAATATATATATATTGCAGCAGAAGAATAAGAGCACTAAATGTAATCAAAGAGAGAGATTTTTCTCTTTGTATTTGAATTTTGAAAATTTTAACTTAAATAACATTCTAAAAATTGATAAACAGATATTTATCTTTCATCTTTTCCCTATAAATAAAAACACATACATAGGTCTTTATTCAAAGACAAATGTTTATCTATTGTTATAAATATAAGCAGAGCTATACAAAATATTCTAGTAATTGGCATTACTTCAACAAAGCTAAATTATAGGCAAATGAAAACAAGTTTGTGGAACAAAAATCTATACAAAATCAGCTGATATGAAATATAAGGAGGATTTGTTGAATAAAACAATTTTGAACACCAAAGAAAAATAACTTTTACTAATAGTTTCGGCTAGCTGTAAACCATCTTCAAGGCTATTACTAGCCGAAATAAGTCACCAATGAAACATATGACTTGTTGTGGCTAGTAATAGTCTTGCAGATGATTGTTACTAGCCGAAACTTGTCATCAATGAAACATATATGACTTGTTTTGGCTAGCAATAGTCTTGCAGATAATTTTTACTACCCAAAACTTGTCACCAATGAAACATATATTGTGGATTACTTGCATTTAAAGTTATTTTTTAGTTAGTTAAAGTTATTTTTCTTTGTTGTTGAAAACTGTTTTTATTCAACAAATCCTCATGATGTCGAGATTCCACAAAGTGATGACTTCCATGAATTTTTTAATGCCATATTAGAATTAATTCGTTTGATAGAATAGAGAATGTTCATATTTTATGTCAAAAAAATATTTAATATAATATTTTTCACTCATATTTTGCAATAGAAACATACATACCTGTTGAAAAAGAGGTAGGGCCTGACCATTGTTCTTATAATTATTCATACAACCAGTTGAAAAATCATATCTCATGAGAGTTCCATCATGAATCTGCATAATTACAGATGAGTAATCTTTCTTATGAGATAAAGCAACCATAACAACTGAGCCAAGGAGGCATGCCGATAACCTGTTCAAAGAAGAGACTCCTGGTCAGGTAACTATCATGTAGAGAAAGTCATTGGAAATAAATTGTGGTGTTAATTCTAAAAGTGCTTTGCCAGCTAAGTCATTTCATGCATGTGCCTATGTGCCTCCACCATGAATCAAACCCAGAACTACTTTAACTGAAGTTACACACACCTAACACAGAGGCCTAGGAAATAACTTGAAAGAACTATGGTATATGGTATGGTAAACCAAATCCTTTCAATTATTTTAGAAAATATAAGTATGGATGATTTAACAACCTATAGATCATAGTCTGAAGATGTTATTCATTTTTAAGTACTCTAAATCCTTATGCAGCTATAGTTGCATTAAATAGATAAAGAATTATTAATGGCATACTTGGATATTGGCAAAATGCAACAATGAAATGTTATCAATTCACAAATTAATAAAACAAAAAAATTTCTGGACTTAACTAGTTGGGAAGGTATATTTCTGACTTTAGAAGCCACCTATATCAAAGAGGAGTCCATCGATTGGGGATCAAAAGTTATCACTAGATGGCTGCCAATGCTCCTACTATACCCCATATTTATCAGCATATAACACCATAATTTTAAGAAGAAAATTTTGATAAAAATTATTCAATTAAGTTTACATAAAACAAGTATTATATGCATAAAGTAAAACACAGGCAGAATAAGTCATAATTTTTTTGGAAAAAGTGCATGTTATTGGCCAATAAATACTGTGTTTATGACAGTTAACTTATCTTGTTTGACAAACCAAATACTGGATCAATACACAACAGATTCATTTTTTGCCCGGAAAAGTGTAACTTGAAAACAAAATCCTTGAGCAGCTTGCTTTATCTATAAATTATTGACCAGGCAGAGCCATGCCCAGTCTACTTGCCTCCTGTATACAAACATAATTTGCCAGCTCTTAAAATTAAATACCAAAACCATACATTTTCTGATTTGCAGACAAAATTATTTTGTAAGACTGAAAAACCAGTGTTTTATGACTTTGTTCCCAGTTGATGTAGGTCACAAAACATCAGTAAAATTATTGCTTCGTAAGCTTCTGCGGTGCTGGTTACTTGGATTCTGGATGTTTCTCTGTCCAATGCCAAAATGGTCATGAGAGAAAAAAGACATGTTCCCCATATAATACGGGAATCTATTGAAATGACAAAAAATCAGAATTTCAACAGATAGGACGGCTACAGCCTGCACACACATTGCTTTTGTGTATCATTATCTTAGAAGCAACAGTCTCTGGAAGTGTCAATAAAACATGTAAAGCTATTTGCATATCAGGAAACACTCTGATCAAATCTCTAGTAAATATATATTCCAAAATCTCAGGTGGATTTTTTCTTTGTACCAGAAAATCTTTTATTTACTCCAATTCTTCAATTGAATGCACAAATATTATCTACTTATTTGTAATTACGTTTCAATTTGGTAATCTGGCCATTTGGTAACACTGGAGGGGATTTTAACATAAAAATTTATGTAGTTAAAAATTGCCTGGCATTTGCACAAAGATGGGAGGGAAACCACTCCAAAAACCTCCCATAGGCAATATTCCTTTCTTGTGTTGAGTTATCCACAGTTCTTTCCAATAAATGTTTGCAAATCGTTAATTTTACATCACAATCTCCCCTAAATAATTCATGTATATCATGTGGAAAACAACAAATGATGTTACTGTAATAATAATAATGGTTGGTTGTATTTATATTGCCGACGCCCGGGTGCAATGCACCAAAAGGGTGACACAGACCTGACTTCAGGATAACATAACACAAGAAATTCATTTCACATTTTCCATTCTTAATAAAAGACTGCAGGGCAAGCACCAGGAAGATGCCAAATGGTGGAGGGCTTCATGCAGTAGTAACCCACAATGAAAGAAACAAATTTATTTTTATTTTTACTTCACACCGCAGATAATGAATGAAAACCATGACCTATGCTTCAGACCATTGCTCCATCATCAGGAGAGTAAAGATAATGAGCAATGCTTTAAATTATCTTTCATGATTTTTGCTCATTTTCTGTAGTGTCAAGTAAAAACTAAAATAAATCTGTCTCTTTCAAGGTCTACAAAGTATAACTAATTTGTTTTCCAATGCATCTTAACAAAAGACATGACTTCATCAAAATTATATTTACTTTCCTAATTTCACCTACAATCACCACGAAATGGAAGGGAAAATAAATCACGGATACTATGAAAAAGCAATACTGATAATGGAATGACCACCAAATTCCAAATTTGTAACCAGGGAAATTTTAACTTAAATCAAAATACTAGTGAGAAGAAATAGGAATGAAGTACTGAAATTTATCTAAAAACACTTTACCTAACAGAGAAATTTTCTGTGGTATCCCCATCAGCAGAAGAGTCACTCACTTCCATAACACAAATGCAAGTATCTCGCCCATTGGCAATGCAACAAAACACCAGCTTTTCTGTAACCCATTTCCAATGTCGAAGACTGAATTTTTGGAATTCCTCTCCTAGTTCATCTCTAACTTTTTCCCAATTGATTGTAAATCGACCCAGTGGACGATGAAATTTTGTAGTATTCTTGTACTCTGCTGCTCCCATTTTTGTTAAGCGAACAGTTGAAGCATCGTTTAGAACATGTTCTTCAATCAAATCATCACCTGAAGTAGAAAAAAAACAAATTCAATTCACATTAACCAACTGCAGAGATGGCTGAAACAACCATGTTCATAAAAAAGTAGGTGATTCATCACTAAAACACGCATAATTTCAAAAACTAATAATAAAACTTGAAATTAAAAAAAAAATAAAATAACTTACAAAGTGTAAAAATCACTACAGAATTATCAGAGAGTACAACAAAAAAATTGTTGAAGAAACTCCCTGAAATTTGGTTTGGTTTTTCAAGATGGCCCATGTGGTCACCAGTGTCAAAAGATGCAAATACCACGTCATTGATTGGCAATGGAAAATGAATAGTGTAAGCACTCATTGGAGGTGGAATGACAGTTTGGCGAAATGGAGTAATAAGCAATTTATCTGAAACAGAAAATGTCATAAATTATGCTTAGTAAATTGGATTGGAAAATTGGAATTTTCTTGGACACTAACAAGTCTATGGTACAGTAGCAATTCCTAGCATGTTCTTGAATAATTCAAATACAAAACAAAGTGTGTTTATTAGAAACCAACCTCCATCTACAACTGCCACACAAGCATTGTCTTCCTCTGTTTTTCCTTTACTGTGATTAACTGTCCAAATATAATCTTGACACGCATATATGGATTCATCACACAGGATATGTAGCCTAAAAGAGAGAATTTGAAGGTTAAAAATCATCATACAGTGAAAACTACAATTATTTAGAAAATTGGGAGGCATTCCAAAAATAAAAGAAAGTTAATTCAATTACCTGTATGAAAGGTTAATATCCCATGCAAAATCAACAAACTTTCCATAAGGATTGTAATTCAGAACTTTTTTCAAATACCAGTGGTAATTATTAACAGCCCATAACTGAAGGAAACCACCTTCCTCTCCATCATTACTCAATTTCTCACAGCACACAGCCAATAATGTGGAGTCAGAGTTCCACGACAGTTTCTTTACCTATGTTTATGAAAACATGAAAGACATAAAATCTTAACCCTATTTTTTGTAATATGGAAAAATTATACAAAAGTAGCTTATTTAATCTATCATTTAATCAGTAAATTCAGCTAACCAACATTTCCTGAGGTTTGAAGGGCATGATAAATTCTCCATGCTTTAGTCCATTCTTTTCAAAAAAGATGATCATATGCTTATTAGGAAGTCGTTGTACAGCAGCAACCAATGACCCAGATGGTTTCCAGCTGACCGGTCCCTCCAAGCCATCCACTGGCTCACTAACGCACTGTAGAACTCCCTCTCTGCTAAAAAATCTTAGCTGCCTATAATCTAAAAGAAAGCACAAAAATCTTGCAGGATATATCAATCATTTTGAACATAAAATGTTTCAAGTTGAGTTGTACATGAATTGTTTGATGTAACACCAGCATTACAATATTAGAATATGAACATTCTGAAGAGTAGATTTAAGATTCTCAGAACCTTGAATAGTAAGTGTATCTCATAAGGGTTTCTATTTGTAAGCAAACATTGGAAGAATGTTTTGTTTTCTTCGAAAACTTTCCAAAAGAATAGCTCTCAAGCTTCTCATTAGTTTTAAATGGTTAACAGCAAACATTTAACCTGACAAGGTTAAATGTTGGCAATGACAATCATGGCATTATAAACACAGGAAAAAAAACAATACAAAATTAATGGTATATTAAGATTGAAATCTCTCACCTCCATAGACCATAGAGACCACAAACATCTCTCCGTCCCCTCTCCAGGAGATGTATGGAAGGCGATCATCCCATTCGAAGACTGACCTGCACTGCAAAGGGGATGCTTTTGCTGCAGCTTTACCTTCAGATCCATGAAACTGAGTTTCTTTCTTTCCCCAACCAACGGTAATAAATTGCTCTGGATTCAACAGGGAAAAAGTTAGCGAATAATTATTAAATACCTCAGGTACTCCTAATTACAGCAGAAAAAACATCAAAGAGCTCTAGAAAAAACTTACTCTCTCCAGTCTCAATTGAGTGAAGAACGTTCTCACTGACAATATCAAAATTACTGTTCATGAGAATCAGATTTTCTTCTCCTGAGACTAGGGCTATCATTTCTTCATCGGGGCTCCAAGATAATGTCTTTATGCAATTGGACACTACGCCTACGCACTGAAGCTGAAATAATACTTCGGTTTAGTATACAAAAACTTATCAGTATTAAAACAATTTTCATACTTACATCATTCGTCTCCGGTGTATAAAGGAATACTTCTCCATTTTGAAATACTAAACACAATGCTTCAGAAGATTCTGAGTAATTCATTCCAATAAGAAAAGGTGTTCTCTCCTTCGATTTGAAATACTCAGTCAGGTTTGTAAGGTCATTTTCCTAATACAAAAATGTCAGAATTACGAGAAAGAAAAATTTAAAACAAAGATTTCTACTTAAAATTCCATTACCTTTCCGGATTGTATACTGATATTGCCAAGAATCCCGTTTGAATAGAAGAAGACATTTCCTGACCGATACTCGACGCAAAATTTCTCTATTTTCCTGTCATTGCTTAACTGGTAGTTAATAACACTTGCGAGAGCGAGATTTTTCATTGTGAAAGTTTTATCAAGTTAATTTAGTCAAAGATTAAATCTGAGAAAAACATTAGATAATATTCTTCCAGTAGCGCAAGGTCTTTACCGACAGAACGCTACCCACATGTTTACAACAACGTATACGGTGTTTACGCTCGGTTCGGAAGGTTCGGAAATTGCGCATACAGCTCGAGACGCATTCTGTTATGTTTTTGTTGCTTTGCAATCTAGTTAGATATCGTGGCATACCGTCCTTACGGGACGCAAATATTTTGATATAAAATATATATTTAGCATCACTTTAACAGATTTTGAAAATGCATCATATGCGATACATTGTTATAACTTTCTATGTTGGAATTGTCTTCACAGGTTATCATTTGTTGGCTATGACATCAGAAAGGTTAAACCACTTTTTATTGTAACAACCACACCCAACCATGTTTTATGGATTAAATTGCGTTTTAGGTGCCATCGAAGAGGACTGTATAGACTTCCAAGGAAACGTAATACCTCATGGTCTTCTTTATGTCCCAGGTCCCAGCGTTTGTAATCTGTGTGTCTGTTACCATAGTGAACCTTTGTGGTGCAAGGCCATCTACTGTGACCCACCATACGTGAGATTAATGATTAACCCAAATTAAATTGTGAATTAATTTGCGGACAGTGGCGTATGAAGATTATCTTAAAACAGTTTAGTTTTTCTAACACCCCTCCAAAAAGCGTTTGAAATTACTGTCCGAATAAGGAGTCAATTTCGACGTAACCGATTAATTACTCTTCTTACGCCACTGTTTACATTATTGCATGTATAGAATATTTAAAATCGGCACGAAAAATTTGATTTTCACTCTCAATGCTCAATTTTCTACTGATCTTCGATTTAAATATTCTATAATCTTGTGCGAATGAATTCAGCGTAATATCGCCGCAGTCGAATAAATGGCCTTTATCAATTGCACTGGTTTATTTTTGTGATTTTTATGCTTGAACTTTTATAAATTCGAGCTAAAATAAAGCAACCTCTGCATGACACAGCTTATCATTCAAGGTACATTATTATGCTAGTGTAGATGATACTTTATGTCATGCTGTTAGAAGTTAATCTAACAGTTTGTATTATGTTCTGCTTTCTACCAAGAGCAGTGCGAGGTCAGGCAAGCGAAGCTTTCAACAAACCATACATCATCCAGTGTTGTCACTCATGTCATACATTTAATTAGTTCGATTTAGCTTTAATATAGCAATATATTCGCATTAGAAATGAGTAATTCCAGTTTCTATTATTGAACAGCTTAATTTTTCGCATTTTCCTGTGTAAGTTAATGTATCCTAAAGTGAAAATAGCTACTTTTCTAAAAATTGATATATCTTACTTGTAATTGCGAGTTACTTAATATTGACTCTTTAATAAGTATGTAGAAGACATCTGAAAGTGGTAAAAATTTATCTCGAGAAATTATTAAAGCCTACGTTTTCCCCATTACACACAGTTTTTCCACTTATTTTACAACACCTCACTGAATATTTTAAATCATCATTGCTTTATACTAATTTCAATTTATTAATGTTGCATGTATGCCTTTTTACCTCTAACATAACTTTTCTTAGTTCTTAAAAGAGTTTCTAATACTGTGAATCATTAAGTCATATAGCACACCTATGTTTCCCTAAAATGATGAATGGTAAGATAGCTAAAAACTATAATATTATGCACAGCATAGGTAGTGCTGCGGCTCTTAAATTAATATATAGCATTTTTTTTAACCTACAGATATTCCAAGATAGGGTCTTTATCTCATGGAGATAAATTGATTAAAAGTGTTTGCATTGTAATTTATTTCATGATTTTGTCAAGTTAAAGAGGTTTTTTTGTATATATTTAATCACATGTATGAACACATCATTTTAATATTTTGGATAAGTTAAATCAGTCTGGCAATTTTTAAAATCTTTGAATGGGGAAGGTGTTAGGAATTATATAACTATTTCTCTTCAGTACCACCATGTTTTTAACTCTTAAAATTCTCATCTGACTTCCATCATGATATTATTAATTTTAAATAAAACTTTTTGATAACTATAGTTGTATAGTACAAATCTTCATTCAAATGCAACAATACTCCAATTAGAATTAGACATCTGGAAAAGTTTTGCTGGAATAAAGTTGGCCTTATAAAAATTCTTCTACAAAATTGCGTTTGTATTTATCTAATTTAAGAGTATCCCCTAAACTTAATCTATCATGTATTCGCACAAATGTGATATATCAATGTCCAAAATTCTATATTTCTGAAAGTAAGTCCAAAGTTCTTGTTCTTTCATTAACTGGAGTATTTATGGCACTAATTTTTAGGAATGGAGATGACCTTAAAATTTAATTTTGATTCAAATGTATAGAAAGAGCAGAGGGCTACATTTGGTTGACCACCTCAAAAGGAGATTGCAAATGACAGCGTAATGAATTGCTGGTGACAAATTCATCTGCACTACAGTAACAATGGTGAATAGAAATAGTTTTTTGAAGTATTAAAGTGGATTTTACTTGATAACTGTAACACAGTAGTACCATCTGTTATTTCTAAGAATGTATATCTGAGGAAATTTTGTGGAGTACAGTAGGAAATAAATTCAAAATAATAAAAATATCTTTGCAAAGAGTTATTTGGGGGGAAATGTAGCCATTGCTGTTGATGATGTCTGACAAATTATCTTCTGGCACAGAAACTTTTGTATCTAAACTCTTAAAAAAATCATATTTTTGAGATAAAGTGAGAAAGATGCCCAAAGACTCCTTAAATCACCTTATGAGAATCATATCCTTTCATAAATGCACTCTAGCACTTAATTTAGATAATAAATAAAATTCATTGAGTTAGCAGTTTCTATCAACATGTTCTATGTTGCAGATTTACTAGCTTCAAGTGAGCCTCTTTTATTAGCAAACAAATTAATATCTCACATAAAAAATGTGGTTATGTATAAAATATCTGTGGTTAATGCATTTTTAGGTTTCATTGCTTGACTAAATATTTATGAATTCAATGATTACATTAAAAAATAGGTAGGTCTTTGAACATCAGCAATGTAATTGTTCTTATTTCATGGCTATATCATAGCAACAAAGATGATATATTAATTTTCAAATAATATGAATCATGTAAACATTATATTAATAAAAATATTTCTAATTATTTCATTAATTTTTTAATGTTAAATATCAGGGCTCATATTGGAATCAGGTCTTGTTCATTCGGTATTGGAATATAAGTTTCCTTTTAACCTCATTCTTTCTGGTAAAAACATGACTGCATTTTCCTAAATTAAAGCCTCACTTCCTTTTATAATTAATGATAATCTTCAATATTTATACTAGTAGCTTATATATTATTTACTTTAAAAACCTACTTAATATTTTCAGTTTATCACCAGTAGTTGGTGGAACAAACTTGAATTTTTTGTATAGGCTTTGACAGGAATGTTTGTAGTTAGTCAAATTTACTATATAAATTGAAATTGCAAAATTAACTATATTCATGTGAGTCAAGTATTTTAGCTTTACTATCTGAATAATAAAATGAAATATGAGTATAGTTTTTGCCTTATGTAGCTTGTGACTGTTCCTGCAGTTTGCCAGAAAACCTTTTATCCCAGTAACCTCCAGGAAATGGTAGAAGCAACTAAAATTTTACTTCTTTAGAGCTTCTGTCATCTGTAATAAAATGTAACTGATTGTGTCTTTGTTTTTCACTTTGTTTGTTAGCTAAGGTTTTCTTTTTAAGAGAGCTCTCAGTAAATTGTTTTAAGTTATACAATTTTGTCT
>KZ308900.1:80124-119382 GCA_000376725.2 Ladona fulva | reverse complement strand
TAAATTGAAATTGCAAAATTAACTATATTCATGTGAGTCAAGTATTTTAGCTTTACTACCTGAATAATAAAATGAAATATGAGTATAGTTTTTGCCTTATGTAGCTTGTGACTGTTCCTGCAGTTTGCCAGAAAACCTTTTATCCCAGTAACCTCCAGGAAATGGTAGAAGCAACTAAAATTTTACTTCTTTAGAGCTTCTGTCATCTGTAATAAAATGTAACTGATTGTGTCTTTGTTTTTCACTTTGTTTGTTAGCTAAGGTTTTCTTTTTTAGAGAGAGCTCTCAGTAAATTGTTTTAAGTTATACAATTTTGTCTAACATGTGATATAACCTTGATAAAATGAGTATTTTATCATGTTCTGTTGGATGATTAGTATGACATAATCCTCACTTTCCATCAGATGTGTCAGTAATATTATTCTGCCAAGCATCTTTAATTACATCCATTGAAATTGATCAATCATTTGAAATTTTCGCTAATTTTTTATACTCGACAATTCATTACTTTCTTATTGATTAATAACCACCAATGTTATCACTTTCAAAAATGTATCTACTAGGTGATCTCTTTCTGTTTTACTTGTATACAAGTCTTATCACAACAACATTCACAGGATATCATTTTGGTACACTCTGTGATTCATCATTCACAAAAAGTGACATTACATACTAAAATGTAGTCTTTAGATGATGAATAACAACCTGCTTATCATTTTTATCTTTAATTCAACTCTTAGAAATCACCCACCCTGACATTAAATTGGAATAGTATCTTATAGGGAATCTTCAGAAGTTGTAAAAAAGAAACACAATTTTATGAAAATCATCCCAATTGTCCATCTCTTTTGAAAGAATTTTTTATTTAATAGCTAAATTGAAATCTCATTAATTAATAGGTTGCTACTACTGTAAAATTTCATCTGATTGAATGCAGTCATAACGTTTGAAAATACATTACATTGATGCTTCTAACATATTCAACCTTATATGTTAAAAAAATATCTCATGGCTCAGCCTTGTTAGGTTGAGTGTGTTTTTGCCTGCTATAGATATACCCTGCATCTCAAAAGTCTGATGCTTCCAAGTTTCTTTTCAAAGGATGACCTATTATTTATCATGTCTATTTTAAATAATCCTGTGAAACGTTTTGATACTACACATAAACATTATATAATTGATGGCTTTGTGCAACATTTTTGCTAACTCATTTGTTGTATTTTTTGTGGAGGAAAGATGCTGTATTCTTTCCCCAAACCATGTTCTTTATCACATTTTTTTCATTTGGCATAAGAATTTTACAGGTCATCCTTTAGCATTAAATGTAGAAAAACTTAATATGCTTTATATAATATTTAAGTTACATTAATTTTTAACTTAATTTTTAATTAAATGTTAAACCATATTGCTTCATCTCCTCATTTACTTACCAAACTCACTGAATTTTTCTGGTGTTGTGGCCTGGCACTTTATCGCGGAGGAGCTAAATTCTCTCAGTTTTTTAATAAGATAAGTGTTCCAAAAATTTAGCTTTGTCCATGTTCAACTTTTTATAAAATTATCTCAGTATTGTGAAGCTCTTCTTAAGAGTCCTTTGCATTCTTGTAAAAGTTTGGTTTGAGTGTATGGCCATTTCATATGGTTTCCTTCACAAACTTGGTTATCGTTACAATGTTGAATCCAAAATTAAATTATCCAACTATTGTACTCCTATGATCTTTAAGATCATTTTCATTCTGCATTGTCAAGTCATTCATTGATGACTTGCAAGTAGTAGCTTATCTTAGGCAAATTCATGTTATTATATTCTTATCTTACCTTCAGTAACTTTCTTACAAAATCTTCACATTTGATTGATATTAATTCATTCAATCAACATAAAGTAACACCAATTTTCATTCAGTTTAACTGTTCAAGTTGATCATAATACATTCACCCTTTAAAGATTAAGGAGGTGCTTAGAAAAACCTGCATGAGAACTCCTAAACATGGTTGGAGACTTATGTTTTGTCATAGAGGAGAATTAAATCACAAGTGAAAGTAATGAAGAGCTATTTGTGTATGATCTTTGTCACTATTGATTCCTCACTTATTCTAATTACTAATGAAAGGTGCATTTCTAATAAAATCAATTGATTCAGGCTTTACTTGATAGAATTCCATTAGATGGCTTATATTTTTTCTAAGGAAAATAAAATTATTTTCCATAGTTACATCTTTTTCTTTTTTGAAGAACTTGAAAAATACAATATGTAAGAGGTATCATTTTCCAGTAACAGACTTTGTAACAATTATCAAATTTGTAAAATATGCCATTTCAACCACAAAGCTGCATGTTCTTACAATCTTTTTGATAAATACAATTTTATATATTTACTATTTTGACCGTATCCTCAAGCACAATAATGCATACTGTTATAGCATGCCTTGTCTAAAGAATATTTCATTCCTTGGTCATAAAGCATTAATTCTAGCTAAGTAGTATTATTAAAAGTGCTTTGATTGCTTTGGTCATTTTGCACATGGGCTCCCACCGGGAATCGAACCCAGGCCTGATTTCACCAAAGTCGAACATGTTGCCCACTTGGCCATCCAGGAGCCACTAGTTCTAGCTAAGATTTTCTATCAAAACTGAATCATTTTATCCATTAATGTAGGATTTATGCATAAATGTTGTCTACTCATAATTTTTGTAAGTAATATCACACAATATAAGCTGATATTTCAGATTGGTCTGATACCAAATTCAATATGCCTTAATTAATTTACTGAGGCAGTATTTTTGCATATACCAAAATTCTCAAATGTTGTTCACTTTACCTTTCTCATTAAAAAATTATTTCAGAATACATTTATTTTCATAATTAAAGAAACTAGTTTGGTAATTATCAATTTGTTTCAAAGTGAGAAAAGCACTCAAGAGAGAAATTTCATGAAGTTATCAGTTTCCCTAGCTGCAAAGTAGAGGAACCATATTAATAAAAAGAATGAAGACGTAGAGGATTGCAAAATTTTATAAAAAAATGTCAATTGCAATTACATATGCTCTTTGGGTCCAATTTGGATAAACTGAAAGATACCAATATAGTATTACAGTTTGTAAAAGATGGCTTTCTAAAGTGAAATTTTGATGTTTTATTTATTATTATTATTTAGATGAAGGGAATAAAAACCTTTTCTCTTGTTTAAATGTGATTGCATGAAAAACACATTGTCAGATAATATGATTAAAATTTTGGTGAGGTAGGTTATAGAGAAGTTAAAATCTGTAAATGGGAAACACTAACAAACCTAATCCTTTAACCTCGATTGCTTTAATCCATTTATAGCAGATTTTACTGCTTCATTTTTAATTCTACTTCCATATTTCTGAAATATATCCAGGATTAATTTGAAAAATTTAATAAAGTAGAGGAGGTAGGTGTTATCAAAAATCTTTAGCAAGCTTTTGGCTGGTTTATTTAATGAATTTTTGATTGTTTAAAATTCACTTTTTTATAATTCTTCACACAGTGATATTAACTATGGATTTCAACCTAATGCTAATCAGAGAGACACTTCCTTCCTATCTGAAACTCAATTTTAAATAGAATTAAGGAATGTATGTTGGCTCTTTCATTAGCTTAGGATCATAAATCAGTCACCTATTTAATTGTAATTTATACTATAATTGTAATTGAATCACCTACTGGTACAGTTACAAACAGACTGCATTTCTATAATGTATCTTCCAATTGTATTCTAACGTTATGAAATATGTGTATGCACAAGATACAATTTTAATGATAGTTTTAAATGAATATATCTGGATAATTTACAATGAATTGTACTGCATTACAGTATAATTATTCCTCTAAACTAATATCTAATGCTGCTACTCTAATGTAAAGGTTTATTAATAAATCTAGGAAAGGAAGGGAAAGTTACACCTATGATTCTTTTTGGAATTGGAGATGTTTGAGTAGTTATTAATTCAGCATTAGGCTATTCTCAATAGCAGCTCTCTTGAAATTGTAAATTCACAGAATAAAAGGGAAAAAATTGGAGTGTAAGTGTTAATAGCAAAAATTCTCTGCTTATAATTAGTGTTTGAGTTATCATTATATACATATTTCTGCATTCAAATTGCAATCTCATCAAAGGAACATACATTTTAAAAATTCCCCTCCCTGGAACTGGTGTAGTATTGTGGGGCTGATGAAAACATAATTTATTAAATATTTCCTCAGATTAAGATACATATCATGAAATGCAATTTATATCTATCTCTATCAAAGAAAACCAATGGTTCAACTAAAATTCAGATCAAAGCATTGTGATACGCGAATCTCTTGCATAATTTGAATTTTATATAATTTATCAAATGGTTTTAGGGAGAAGATAGCTACTAAGATAAGAGCAACTCAAGCTGAAAGATATTAATGGAACCATGAGGTCTTATTGTATAGATTTCTGTAGAAATACACTCATCATCACTTCAAAAGTCATTTTACCTAGATAGAAAGGCTCTCTATTTGATGTTCAAGATGTATAGCTATGAATCAGAAACCATGTATGTCCAATCACTAAGAATTTCAAAACATTGAAATGAATAATATGAGTACATGTTCTTGAGTTTTAACTTTTGAATAAATAAAAGTTGTGAATGCTCGAGTCTCATAGTAATATTAATGAAAATTCATAAGGCTGAATAACTTTCTAGCCATGTGGATTTTGTGACATTAGACATGTTTTAAGGGATATTTAAGTATGAAGGAAGAGATTATATTCAACTTTATTTTGTAAAAGTTTTTGGCAGTTTTTGACACTATAAAAGCTAATGGTAAGAATACATAAAATTTATTGAAAGCTGCTGTAAAGAAATGCCAATTTACTCTATGGAAAGTAATTTAGATTCAATGGAATCATTGTCATTGCATCATCTATGAAGAAGATAAAATAGTTCACATAAATTCGAAAAGAAAAAAATTCTCTCATTGTTAATATCAACGCAGTAAATTATAGGATACGAAGTGTTTCCACGTTATTTAACATCTGATATCACTGGATTGTGAGAATGCATCCGAAATGCTACCATTGGATTAATGCCGTCATCATCCTGTGGCATCCTGAACAAAATAACCCAGGGAAAACCTACATGCAGTGAAAGCTCTCAAACCAAACTCTTATCAAATAATGTCTTTGATTCGTACATATCAGCCAAGTAATTTGAAAGAAGAAGAATATTGAAGATTTTGGTCATTCTCTCCAGCAAGTCATCATTCAGTAACTCTTTATGGACTTTTGGGACTTCCATGTCCCACTCTAAAGAAAAACTAAACAGATTTTCAGTGGCATGTCTGGGCATATTAATATTGCAATTGAAATAATAATAGTAAAGCTTATCTTATATGAAAGAAATAGTAGAGTAGGTTTTGATGTAGCCAAATGTTTATCTTTAATTCCATTTTTATGCTAAAAAAAACGAGACGTAAAACTAAATAAAAATTTAACTTTATTGAAAACCTAAGTAAGCAACAAGAAAGAACCTATGGTACCCCTATTTCTGTATTTAATTAACCAGGTAAATTACCTTAATGCTCAACTGCATTGCACCAATCAGCTGATCTGGTTTATTAATCTCCTCAAATCGGAATAGCAGTTTTTCTCTGAGTCCCTGATTACAGTGTGATAAAAGAGGTTCATTGTTCATTCGGTGGAGTGAATTTCTTGTAACCCTGTAACTTATTCCACCATCATAAACTTTCACGAATATTAATATTAAATATCAGTTTTCCACATATCATCCTCATCTTTAAGTAGACCATGGTGTTCTGTCTGATTAAACTCCATCATTATAGCTTACTGCCTGCAAATTCACCACTCTATTTTCAACTCCACTTATCTCTTCCTTTAATTCCACACAAAATATTCCTTTAACAGATTTACAGATATATATGCATGGAACTTTTTACTTCAAAAACTGTAGTTTGTGTTCTAATATAATTCAGTCTGCAAGTAATAATTTAATCTTTGGTGGGTAATTGAAACTAACATGAAATAAAAGATGACAGCAATGTTTACATGAATATGTTTATTTAATATGTAAAATTAGCATCCGAAATTATCTTATCAATTATCCAAGTACATCTCATTTTAAAAATCAATATACAGTTAAAAATTTCAGTGCTTAATTTAGAATAATTTAATCATTTTTGTTTTGAAATTTGTGCTTTCAAACAAATTTCCGAACTTAAANAGTAACATTCAAACAAATTTCCGAACTTAAATAACCTCACTTTTTTCAAAAGTAAGGTTGTTTAATTTCAAAATTAAGAAACGACTAACAGAAAACACCATTTACTATAATCTTTTATACTTTATTGGAGAACTTTGAGATGATTCAGCTTCCACTATCATTAATGTGGAAATCACTACTTTGTTTTACATGTTTTCAGTAGGTAGATTCAAGTCGTGATATATACTGATATTTGTTTTATTTTCTGTGTTCTAAATAATACATCTAATTTATTATTACCCTATTTTATTTGAATGTTACTTATATTTGTGTAACACTTTAATTACAGTATTGCAGACATTTTCGGGCTGGTAAACGATGTTGTGAGTTTGAATGCTTGGATGATCCCTTACCTACAGCCCTGACTGAAATTGAGAATAATGCTTTTGGGGTGGCATTTTCTACTAACCCGACATTTGTTTTTGCACTATCAAGCTTCATTATTCTTATTGGACGATAACTAATACTAAATATAAGGTGAGTTATTCTAGAAACTGAAATTTTAAAGTTTAACATGTGGCATATATTTTTATCTCTTCCATGTCTTCTTTCATTTCAGAAGCAAGATCAGCTTGAATAAAAACTGGGTTGTTGACATTAATTCACTAACAAACCATTCTCTTTGAAATATAAGCTTTTAACTTTCGATCCAGCCTTCCCTGAAGGCCTCTTTGTACTGGTTATGGATATGCCTTGTGCCTTTACCAATATTAAAAATCTGATAAAGTGTTGCCATAAAAAAATTATACTGACTGTGCAAATGATGGTGCTGTCCAATGCCACATATTTAAGACTTCATATTAACTTTTTCCCCACAATCATTTAAATCCTAACATATGGCAGCCCTAACCTGAAATTAGTGTATTTGATTAAACCAATAACATTATGCTGGACGGTGCTTTCTTACAAGGTCATGTGATATTTTGACTTTATTTAAATCTGATGAGTTATAATGTAGATGAGCATAAAGATGGCAGCCTTCACCGAAGAATTTTGTTAGAATTTAAAAATTCCCTGCATGTTTTTATTTTATTCGTATATTCTATTTGTCCTTGCACCAACCATGCTGGGCTATTTTAATTTAAATTACTGTAGTTTAGTTATGGGTGAACTTTTCATAGATTAGTTGCTTTCATTTTGTGATTAAATTATATCAACCACTCTAAACAAATTACAAANCTTCTTATTTATCATATAAGACCATTAATTCATAAGAAAATCATTAATTTTTTACTTTTCCTTGCATCCCATCTGTGAGTATTATGTTATTTTATATATTATATTGTTACATTAAGTATAACCTTCCAAGCAGGTCGTAAAGGATAGTTGAAAAGGGGTTCTTTAAAAGATATACATGATCATGTTCTCTCTCTATCTCATGAACTCGAGTTAACAATGAAATGTTGCCCTAAATCTGATATACTGAAACTTTTTAAATTGAAGAAGTTTATGTGACAATACAGGAAAAATGAGCTTTCATTACAGATTGATAGGGATAGCATTTTTCCAGTTTTATTCTCATGTAGTATAATAACATAGTACAGTGGTAACGTTCATCCCAATCCAGTCAGATTATCATGCTTTAAATAATAGTCAAAGTGATTTATTTTGAATAAGTTGATCCATTTAAGTCAGTTCAATATAGTTTTTTCTTAGACGAACGGATTATCATGTGGAACTTTGCCTAAATTCTGGAAACGGTTATTACACAGCATAGGAACTCTATAAAAGATTTTCTTGATAAACCAATGTCTGTTTCTGATCACATTACCTCTAATTTTACCAAATAGTTATCATTTACTTCCTTTCTTCGTTAATTATCATTCATACCGAAATCATTAAACTTTGTATTGGATGCGTCATATCCTTCACCAAAAATTATAATTAATGAAGGTTTTGAAGAAGCTTATAAGCTCAGAACTAGCCAGGTAATCGATTACCTGGCTAGTATAATATGTGATTATATTAAAATTTACTCAACTTTTCCAAGAGATAAGTAGTATAACTTGGATACTACTGTATAAATATATGCAGGGCAGGATTTTAATTTACAAGAAATCAGTAGAGTGAATTTTAATTTTGAAAATTTTCTTATTGTTGTAAAATCAAAATTGTTGACCAAGCATATTTCGAAAGAAATAGATTTTGGCAATTGCATTAACCATCATCTAACTAGTTCCTAAGGATTTCAAGATCATAGTTTCTTCCAATCTAAGTTTTTTTCCTTATTAGTGCTGCCACTATATTTTATTCCTGGAATAATACTTCATCAAAGTCATTGCAATCAAAGAATTCGAATGAGCAAATCTAAGGAAATCTTTTGTATTTCTCACAGGGACATTTTAATGTGGGAATTCCTTATCTTGGCTGCACTTATTAATCGAATTGATGTAGAATGATTTATCTGTGATGATTGAATGACTTTGATATAATTATTCCTGACACTTTTCATGTTTGTGATTAAGTACCTTAATCAATATTATTTTTTCTTATTCCTATATTTAATGAAAAGAAAAATGAAAGAAAATTTTCCCTCCATTCTAATAGATTAGGAAATGTTATTTCAGCAAAACTATTTTGCAAAGTGCCTGCAGAATGCATAGTTGGTTCCTTAATGATGCAAAATTGGCCTTATAAAGACACCAACTTTCCTCAGGTATATTTAAGGCTGTATTTTTTCTAACCGCTGCTTACCTTATGTTACAAATTTATCTACTGTGAAAAACCAAAAATTTTCAGATTTTATTACATGAAATGAATATTGCAAGTATATTATATTGCATTGTTTGCACATCCTCAAAAAAAAAAGTTTTTGGCTCAATGACTGCTGTTATCAATGAATGGGGATCAAATTTTATTATTATATAAAAAAGATGTTATTACTTGTAAATGAAAGTATTGTCCATGTAGATTAGCATAAAATAGATATTAGAAGGCCAAAAAGAGTTTATATGGATGAAGGAAATGAATTCCTGGTTATTACCAGTTAAGGTGGTGCTATTATTCGTATAATTGCAGTTGTGACTATATTGTTGGCTATGTATATAAGGCATTGTAAATTATTATATTTTATGCTTTTTTTGGCAATTAATTTTCAATAAGTTCATATGGTCATTATCATAGATTACATCATCAAGCACTATAATTATGGAATTACACTTTCAATCTTTTAGACCATAATTATTGATTATATCTATTGAATTGATTGAAATCATTTTAATCTTAAATTTGATGCAGTGAAAATTTTACAGACTATGAGTTAAAGTCAGAGGAAACCATTTACAGCATTGTAAAAAGTCAATACCATTTTATCAGAAAACTGTTGTTATATTAGAATTGTTATGTAGCTGTTAAATGGGCATAGACTTTTAATATAAACATTTTAATAATGTGCTTGGAGTAAATATGACCAATGCACCATTTGACTGAATACCATATGTTAAGATTGCTTCAAGATAACTTTTTACCTGTTAAAAATCTTCAGGATGAATGTTCAAACTAACATGTTTGTCATTAAAAACGGTGTACTTGCTCTAACCAAACATTCTAAAAGGTTATGCTGATATTTCTTATAAATAATGTACAAAATTGATGTAAGTGAAAATGAGACACTTGCAAAGATTTGCTCTTGGTAAGAAAAGGTTAAAACCATTTCAGAATATGTATGATAATTGCACAAATTGAAAAATACTGTAAGAGAGGATGATTGTAAATTCTCTGTGAGATTGAGAATGGAAAAATGCTATTCTCCATTTGATGATCTGTTGGCTCAGATGGACACAGCAGTGATTCATAAAATTTTCTTGTATTTAATTCCTAATTGTGATAAAATTTCAAAACTGTAAGGTTTTTCAAATATCAATATTAATGATACTTTTTCATGTCCTGCCATAAAGATTGAGTGAATTATTGAATAACTTGTTGTAAATATTTGATTTTTACATCAAAATATTTTGATGCAATAATTTTCCCATAAATATCACAATTTTAATTACACATGATGCATTGCTGATATATTATTCTTATGTTCATGATGTACCATGTTTCATATACATATATAAATAAATTTTTTACAAAAGTGTCCTGCATAATTTTTTAAAATATACTCCAGAATAGATCATTGTACTTTCTTTTCGAGCAAATTAATTGTAAACATTTCTTTAGATAATATACAAAAAATGTAATAACAACTGATGGATTTTTACAATAAAGCTTACACTGTTAACAGTGTAAGCTTTAAAATTTTCATTATATTGAGTGAAACATGTTATTTTCATATAATAATTAGAAAGAAACAAAACTTGCCAGCACTCACATTGTTAAATTTATTGTGAAACAAATCTGCAATATCATGATATTGCAGATTTGTGAATATGCAGAATAAGAAGTTGCAACTTCTTATTTATCATATAAGACCATTAATTCATAAGAAAATCATTAATTTTTTACTTTTCCTTGCATCCCATCTGTGAGTATTATGTTATTTTATATATTATATTGTTACATTAAGTATAACCTTCCAAGCAGGTCGTAAAGGATAGTTGAAAAGGGGTTCTTTAAAAGATATACATGATCATGTTCTCTCTCTATCTCATGAACTCGAGTTAACAATGAAATGTTGCCCTAAATCTGATATACTGAAACTTTTTAAATTGAAGAAGTTTATGTGACAATACAGGAAAAATGAGCTTTCATTACAGATTGATAGGGATAGCATTTTTCCAGTTTTATTCTTATGTAGTATAATAACATAGTACAGTGGTAACGTTCATCCCAATCCAGTCAGATTATCATGCTTTAAATAATAGTCAAAGTGATTTATTTTGAATAAGTTGATCCATTTAAGTCAGTTCAATATAGTTTTTTCTTAGACGAACGGATTATCATGTGGAACTTTGCCTAAATTCTGGAAACGGTTATTACACAGCATAGGAACTCTATAAAAGATTTTCTTGATAAACCAATGTCTGTTTCTGATCACATTACCTCTAATTTTACCAAATAGTTATCATTTACTTCCTTTCTTCGTTAATTATCATTCATACCGAAATCATTAAACTTTGTATTGGATGCGTCATATCCTTCACCAAAAATTATAATTAATGAAGGTTTTTAATCGATTACCTGGCTAGTTCTGAGCTTAGTATCAATATCTTCTTAATTATTTATAATTTTAAATAAAACCTTGAAAAGCTGCGAGTATGAGCCAACAAAATGTAATTTATCTTAGTTAAACACTCATTACATAAATCATATTGGCTTTCACGTCAAGGAGTTATGTAGTAGGGTCCTATATATAAAATTAAAGAAATATAATTTCGTATGAACCATTTTGCCATGTTGTTAATAAATTCTAAATGACTCTAGATTTGTCAAAGCGGTATCAATGGGAATATCAAATTTAAAATATTAAGCTATTTGAGAGTACTTTTTCTTTGATTTTCGATAAATACTCCAAAGTTGTCGAACTAATTATTTCGGAAGAAGATATTACGGCAAACCTTAAATTTTCTCTTATTACCCAAAGCCTCCAGGGCGTAAAAACCTTCAAGTACGCAAGCTTTCTCTTTCATTCCAATTCCGACCTTCTTCGCAGTCCGTTTAAGGTCATTGTAAATTTGCTCAGTTGAAATGTTAACCAAATATGACCATGGAATTTGAATACACTTTATGTTTTACATCATAAATTTTCCTTAATTAAATTATAAATTAATACGTATCACTAGATGATGTTGAAACGCGCGGTGTTCAAGCTCATTCTTATCGATATTTCATTACACGCAAATTCTTCTTCTAGAATAATGTCTTCCAATTAAAATGAAATTCTGTCTAACATTAACCAAGCCTGCGCTTACACCAAGAAAAATTACATGCTCAATATAAAGTGAATTCACCTGTGCTTATCATTTTTGCATAAGAATTCTGCAATCAAACAGTTCCATCTGTCGAGTATACCTGAAATGTAGAAGAACGTTTTTGGCACCAAGCAATTATTGTTGTTGCGCACAGCTGTTGCGGGCGATTACGCGTGACATGGTAGTGGGCGTGGGATAGTTGGAAATGGACTTCATAAATATTTGTTGTATAGAAATGGTGATTGTCCACCAAAGATAGTGAGTGTCATTTTAGTGTATAGTGGTGAAGTGGATCTATGATTCGTACGCTGTAATTTAATTTTAGCTAATTCTACCGTTACTTCCTGATAAGGTCTCATAAACTAAAGCGTTGTGTTGAATATATATTGATGATAAAACGTTACAGCTATTTACCATAGTGTGTTTGTACTTCTACAGAAAATTTCTACAAGATGATAAAAACGGAAAGGAGTTACTACTCGGATAGGTAAGTCTCCCTCACTTTTTCTTATCAAAATATCAGTATAAATGGTTTCTATCCGGTCGATCACATATTTATATGAGCCCTGTCCACGATTCCTTGGAGCTGTGATGTTTTCGTTTGTCACTTAAATATTAGCAATTTCTGGACGATTGCCCTATATGGCGTAGCTTACAGTTTGCTCAACATTTTATTTTTCAAGATGGGGAATGGAGGCTAATCTTGTGGCTGAATTTGTATCCAAAACTGGTGTGGATACGGCTGTTGCAGAGGAAATATTAAGAGGTACCTCAAGTATATTCATTTAATGCCGCATAAAAGAACACTCATATGTCTACGAAGTGTCGTTTTTATTCCCCGGATATCGTATTCAAGATTATCTAAATATTACCTTATAAACATTGAGCTACAATACTTGCAATTTCCATTAATATTTGCGTTTTGCAGCAAAAGGATGGGATATGGGGCTAGCTTTGGAAGCCCATCATTTTCCTTGCCCAAATACAAACTACTATCCACCGAAAAAAGTTACTCCCTATGTGGGATCATCACAGAGTGCCTTAGTTGGCATTCCAGCAGATTGGCCTGTTACTACGGGATCCACTGTGCCTTTGAATCACAATGAAACGTCTTCCGTGGCTAAGGAGGAGGAATCAAAGCATCGTAAATTAACAGCCCCTACTAACAGGCCTATCTTAGAGAAGACCTCTGCTGTTGATTATTCTGAATGTAAGTAAACAGTTCAATTTGATGTTGATGGCAAAACATTAGTTATTGGTGTTTGGAAATTTAAGATGGTGATAATAATCTGTATTAATTTTGAGAGGGAAGGAGATCGTTCTAATAACTATGAAATTTTAAAATGTTTAGCTCTTTTTAGTTCTTTTAGTGTCTTGGCTGTTAATCAATTACATGAAATGAGTTTTTGTAAAAGTAGCCCATGACTTAATGGGCATTGCAACATACTGTGTGTGTTATTTTCAATAATTGGTATATTATATTATAATGTTTATTTACTAGATAAAGTATATAACCTAATTAGATTATAGTTTTTCATCCTATGCCATTGCCTGTCAATTTCGACATATTTTCCAGATTAATCAGTGTTTCCTTGCCATTTATTGAAATGTTTCTATTATTAACCATTGCTTCTGAGTATTAATTCTATTGAATATGGACTCTTTATTCAAGCACAATTCATTTCTAGCAAAATTTTCATCTTTACTTTCTATGCATTTGACTCATCTGCATCTGAGATTATTCTTTTCTCATCCTAATTTTTCCCTGGGATTATCATTTGGGGTACATTTACAATGTTGCAAGTATATTTAATATTCTATTCTTGTGCTGTTCCTTTTTTCTTACCCAAAGTTTCACTGGTTTAAGGAGGTAGTAAAACTTAATTTCCATTATCATAACATTTTCCAATAGGATGATACAGTAAGAAAGATATATGATTATTGCAATTATACATAATGTTCCAGTTATTTCAAGTAATGGAAACCTCTATGCAAATAGCTTTGCTTTTTAAGCTATGGAAATTAATCTTTCTGACAAGCTGTTCCACAAGAATCATCTTGATTTTAGTAATGAGATATTTTGTTACTTTTGGATGGAAACTAGTGTTTACATATTCCATTTCAATAAAGTAGGTTTCAGAAGTTGAAATAACACGTGTATCTTTGTATATTTCTGCAGTTGTGATCCATCGATCTTAGCATTTTGTCTTAGGTCTTTCTGTACTCATTTCTTCGAGATTATGATAGTTTCATCAGTCCTGTTTTAAACTGGACTGTAAGTGAAAGAATTCCTGTGTGAAAAATTTAGTGCAGACTGACTGTTATGACACAAATCAAAACATTTTTAATCTACATTTATGCTTATAAAAAATCTAGGAATATCCTATTACTAGATTTCTAAAATTCTGATCATTTGGGAACTAAAAACTAATTGACAAGAATAAAGGAATTCTCAATCCTGAATTGGAGTGCAATTACCCTTTGTATTGGAAGCTAGAAGTCTGCTGTGTCTAACAATTCCATATAGTAAGCATTTTTGACCAAAGACATTGAATTGAAGTGACTTACTAAACAACTTAAAGTTTTATACTTACCAAAGGGGGGTTGTTTGTGTATGTTATTTTTCACTATCATATCAAATATTATCAAAACCAGATAAGCATTTGATGTGTGTCATACTCTCCTTGTAAGAACAGAGATATCTAAACCGTTGACATAAAGACAAACATGACCCTCTTCATTCTACCATACAGCTTGTTTCCTTAAACATAAGGATTTTGGAATTATGTGATATATTGATGGCATTTCTTTTAGCTGAATGAAAATGAAGCAGATTGTTATCTAACCCCACTTGACTGAAAGACTGTACATTAAGTCTTACAATAGTGCATGAATGAGTTAGCACCAATCTGCATCAAATTTTACTGTTTGTCAATATACATAAAAAAGATTTTACTTTGGTTCTTGAGGTTTAACCGAATGCTATGAAGCCCCTTTTGAGTAAGAACTTGGAAACCCCATGTTGTGGGTGTCTTTCAGAGTTAAATTTTATTAGTAGATGGAAATGACATAGCTTAAAGCATGACATGAGACATAAAGCTAGACCAGGCATGGAATACCTTTTCTTAATCAATGATCAGTGAACAAAATATGTCATGTGATACTATCAGGCATGCTACCAAGTAGCTTTATTTGACGTGAGCTATATTTTTAATTAGTTTCATCCTAAAGCAGTACATCCCATTTAAAATGCTTCAATTGAAGGTGTTATCCTGCTTAATATGCACTTTGCTTGCTACTGCTGCTTCTTTTCTAAACTATGCACCCTATCACATGAAACACAAGTTAAAGTACTGCTTAGGACCATTCTTCAAATACTAGACAAGAAGGCAACAAATCATACACAACAACAGTTCTCATTCTCTCTAGATATCCCATCTTATGCTGTAGCAAAAAGAAAAACAAAGCCAAGGAGTTTCCTTTTTGTTTCAAGGTCTAAAACACATTTAAGAATTATAGAGTCAAAAATAGTTATCTTCTTCTTTACCAAAATGCAAGGAATACATCTACATATGTACCCTGCAAGCTGCCTTTAGAGATGTGGCAGGGGATGCTCGCATCACAACTCTACTATGTTAATCAATTACTTTCTTGCATAATTTAAGGAAAAGGGCTTCTGGATAGTCTATTGGGTAACACATTCAAGTTCGGTGAAAGCAGTCTTGGGTTCAATACCCAGGGGGGCTTATATGCAAAATGACCTAAGCTGTTGAATATGGTGTTCTTCATTTAAGCCTCTGCCGTCCCCTCTTGTCTTTTCCCTTACATTCTACCCTCAATTATATTCTTCAGCAATCCCTCTCCTCTCAAAATTTGACCCACCCATTTCTTCTGTCGGCACGTCATTACTTCAATTAAAACCCTCTCCTCCCCAACCATTCCCAACACCTCTTATGTTTGTTTTTCTATCCACCCAGCTCACCTTTTCCATTATACTCCATATTCATCTCGAATGCCTCCAATCTTTTGATGTCCTCCTTTCAAAAGGTCCATGTTTCACACCCATACAGCAAAACTCTCTATATCAAGGATTTTACCAATCTTTTCTAGATTCCTTTATCAATTCCCTTTGCTTCACAGAAGCTTCCTTGGCTAATGCTACTCTTTTTCGAACCTCATCTCCACACATCCCATCCCAAGATAGAACACTACCCAAGAACTGGAATTTATCCACCTGTTCTAGCTTTTCCCCATCCACCCTGTTGGTTAACTTAGCCTTCTTTTCCTTAGTAAATCTCATTACTTTAGTTTTACTTATGTTTATTTTCATTCCATATTCCCTTGCTTTATCGTTTAGGAGTTAGGTAGGAATCTATATAAGTTTTTAGTTAGTTAGTTTTCAATTAGTTAGGATTCTTTTCCTGATCCTTTATCGAGACCCTTAGTCATCCCTTCCCTTAGTTAGGATTCCCTTCGCTTCGCAAAAGCTTCCTTGGCCAGTTTTTGTCTATGGCTTTTTTAATCAGTTTATCAGTTTTATTTCATAGTTTTTTCATTTAAGCTTCTATAATCATTATAAATAATTTATAAAGTCTTTCAAATTTGAATGGAAATAAAAATTCGTTATTATATCCTGTTATTTTATCTATTAAAATGAGATTTGTTGTTGTAGAAGTCATTTAAAGTACCATAAATTGTTTAAAAATTTTATCAGCGGTGGAAATTTATTTCAAATTAAATCCTGAGATTTCACCTCTCATTTGTTCTTTCACAGATTTCTTCATCAGTTACCAGGACTTCTATTTCCATCATTCTTCTGTGGCACCACCTCTCCTTTGCTTTTTATCTTTTCTTATCTGCTGCTGTTACAGTCCAGGTTTTACACTAATGCAGTAACAATAAACAGCATCCCTGTCTTACACCTTTCTTTATTCAAGCACAATTCATTTCTAGCAAAATTTTCATCTTTACTTTCTATGCATTTGACTCATCTGCATCTGAGATTATTCTTTTCTCATCCACCTCATTTTCCTTCTCCATTATTTTTCCATTCATATCTATCTTTCATAAATATTTTCCAAATTTTTATGTCATAGAAAAAAAAAACTTTTCCATTCTGACCATCTAAATGCTTTTTGTGAATTTTCCAACCTCATTTCAAGAGAAATTTCTGATATCTGAAAATGTTTATTATTGCAAGACAAGAAGAATTCAGATTTAAAAATTCCTCTTGCGTATCCTACAGGGCTGTGGAAACAAGTTTTGGCTACCATCTCTGCAGCCATCCTCTAGGGATGAAGTGATCACCCAAAGATGGGTGCAGAGAAAGTGCCTGTGTTGGAATTATTCATATTTACAACCTGGTTAGAAACCCAAGAGAAATTTCCTTGTCCCTTTCAAATGCTATTCAGAATCTTTAGATGCATTCCATTTATTGCAGTATTTTATTTTGACCTCTGTATTATGCAATATATCGTACTGAAATATGAAACCCATTCTAATGAAATGTTGTTTTTGTTAGCAGAAGCTTGGTATTATGATGACAGATATTTAGATGGAAGCATAATTTGTCAGTCATGGATATTTACAACTTTCAGAAAACTGGAATTAATTTTTTAGCAATAATTGGTAGAATTTTGTATTATTGACATAGAAATAAATGCCAATGTACTGTTTTAAAAATAAGTTTTGTAAACCTCCAAATGATAAAATTTTAGAATAGATCAACCATGGATATATAAATGTGATTAAGATATTCAATCTAAGATTGAATTTTATCACCTCACTTATTTCTCTGTCAGTTTATTTTGCTCTTTGCTTATAATGTGATTATGTTGTTTTCCAGGTAAAAAGCTTTCAAGAGGAATTTCCAGAGCCACAGATAATGTAACTTTAGTTTCAAGAGCAAGAAATGAATTTGCCATGGATTTCAAAGAGAACAGTATTTGTAATGTAAATCAGTATTTTATAGAAACACCAATTTTTACTTTTACACTTCCCGACTTGTCAATATATCAAGGTCAGTTGTTTTCTTTGCTTTCCATAAGACCTTTTACATTCATTAACTGCATGAGTTATCCTGTAACATTTTCATTTGTTGAATTTCAGATGATTTTCGTGAATATTTGGAGAAGGATTTGATAGAACTATCTAGCCTTGCATCACTTGAACAAGCTGGGAGGTTAAACTGGTGGGCAGGAACATGCCAGAGACTCTGGCCTCTTGCAACCACAGGGGATGGAAATTGTTTGCTGCATGCTGCCTCTTTAGGTAACTAATTCCAGCATTTGTTGATCATATCTTAAGTCAGGTAGAAGCAGTACAGCAGTTTACTGAATCTGAATTTCATGCTTTATAATTTATTTTGTATTCTGTCTGATAATTTTCTTTACATAAGAATGGCATTCCATTATTGTACTATTCATGTAATTGTCAGAATATACATTATAGATAAATATATATGTGGTAAGAAAATATGAGCAGCAGAATTTTGTTATAAATCACACAAAGTTCATTAAAGACCCAAATACTGGAAATATTTTGATAAATATAATCATTGATGACATTTGTATTTATCTATATATTTTGAGTAATCATTGAGTGGAAGAACTTCTAAGGAGATAGATTGTTTATTTTCTTGTTCAAATATATCACAACTTTGATATTGGTATGGAAATATGCTAGTCTGTTACTGAATTTAATGATATGATTCTTTGTCTCCTTTTGTGCCTTTTTTGTTGCTCATGAATATGGTTTCTTAAACTGGTCTGTAATTGTAGAGGATAAAAGTTTGATAACTTTTATTGTTCTCATGATGTCTCCATAAATTTAGCATTAAAATGTTTACACATTTTTTCTTTTCCTGCAGTCTTTATAAATTCTTTAGGTGGAATCTGTATTTATTGAGAATGATGGTATTGTTTTCTGTGAGGGTATTACATACTTTTCTTTGTTGGATAAGTTAAAAAGCTTATAAATTGTTTGCATTGGTTGTATTTGAAGTATTTAATTTTAATATTTAGACCGAAGCAGGGTGGTTAGTTATGAATTAGCCACAAAAAGCTATGGAAGGAATCCTAATGTTAAAAGTTGTTTGGAGGAGAAGTCTAAGCTGCAGTAGAATTTTAATTATAAAACAAATATTTTTGCTATATGTGAGTCAGTGTATTAGTAAAAAGATTCTTTTCAAAATTCTTGTATCTATTAAATTTTCAAATTGATAATTTATGGAAATTTTGTTGGGATTAGAGCTTATTTTAAATTAAATTTGTTCCAACGAAAATAAACATATACTCAATAGCCTCTGATACTGCATGTAAATCAATAATCACTTATGAGTTCAGTTTCCATTAATTATTTTAAAGATTTAAAAATTTTTATTTAAGATATCAGGAACTCTCTCCAAAATCTTATGACCAAGTTAAATGTAAGATCCTGAATGCATCCATTGTGTATCAATTTCTTGCCTTTATTTAGTTATCAATGGTACAGATACATTTTTATCCTCTCTCAACTCAGTGAACTTTGACTGTGGGACTCATTCTCCTGACTTCTGAAAAGTAATTTTTATATGTTAAGGGTATCCAAAAAAGAAGTCTCCCTGTGCTACAGAAAATAATCACAGTTTAAAAATAAAAAACATGTATTCATTATTTACATTCATTACTTTACTTGACATAATTCAATTGTTTTCCAATTCATTTTTAGTGTCAACCATTACCTTATTCCTGTTACAACCCGTTATCATACAAAATCCCCTTCCAAGAGTCAATTTTCTTTTAATTACATCATTATTTAAAGTTGCCAACCTCCTGGGTGAGAAGATGTAAATACTCAATAAAACATGGTGTCTCCCTCACATTTGATGATTGGCTTACTGAATAAAAAATAGCCTCTGTGTGCTGCTGTGTGAGGAATTGTGATAGTAAGCACAGCACCCTTTTTGCTCTAAATTGTGCACACTGTGGTTGATGTATGAAAATGCCATGAATGACAATCAGCTAATCTCAAACATTATGTTGATCAGCAAGGATCATATCCAAGTTGAAGTGTTAATAGCAATTGTCTTACAAACTGGGGCAATCATGTCTTCTAATATTCATTGGTTTGCTGCTACATTTATCCTGAATATTCTGTCTTCTTTCAATAGTCATTTGCCAATGTTGAACCACTTTGGTAGACATAGCATATTTACAATATATTATGAGTTTTTCCTGCTGTTTCATTTTTTATAGCGAGCTTAATAGGAATTTTGGAAGAGAATGTTGTGAAATTTGAATAAGAAAAGATTTTGTGAACATAACAAGATGTCCTTTTAAACAAGGCTATTAATTTGAAACATATAGTAACAAGTATAGATGATGAATAAATAGTGTTTATTATTTTGAAACAGTTTGATTTTTCAAAGCTCAAGGTAACTTACTTTTTTGATACCACTCATTATTTTGAACCAAAATCACTCCAGCGTTATAGAAGGAGTAGATGTTCTGCTTTTTGTCCATTTCTGAAATTGTCCCCCATAAAATATTGGAAATGAGGTATTAAGAATAAAAATAAAAAGCAAAATTATTTGCAAGCAGAAATTTTAGAAGGGTAGAAGTATGTTATTTCTCTGTCTTTATAATTGAGAGTAATAATCCTAAGGAAGATGATGCTGATAAATTAAACTAGAAATAACTACATATTCAATCATCTTTAAGTAACATTCTTAGTATTACTAAATATCTTGTCTATACTGCAATTGGCAGAATATATTTCTGCACTAGTATAAGACTGCAGATCCTTATATGCATTTAATACAGGTCTCAATAACAAATGGTTTTGGCGTTTTTTAAGGAATGTGGGGTTTTCACGACCGCCTCTTGACACTACGGAAAGCTTTGCATGCCTTCATGTCTGGCAGTGAGTGCAAAGATGCAATTTGGAGGAGATGGCGCTGGCAGCAGACTAAAGCCAATGCAGAAGCTGGTTTTGTTTATGGTGAGGAAGAATGGGCAAAGGAATGGGATGCAGTTATCAATATGGCTTCCACAGCTCCAAGGAGCATTGCATCACGTAGGAAAAGCACCACTTTTGAAGGAAGTAGTAAAAATGTGTAAGTTTTGAATTTAAAACTTTTTCTTTTCTTCACTTAACTGAATGTGTTATCAATCTAAGCATTTAATGAACATTTTCAATGCTTAAGCTCTCTTACAAAACCATTATCTTTGGATGAGTTAAAAGACTATATTTGAAAGTTAACTTTTCGGTGAAGTTACTTTCTGGCATTTCTTCAAAACACAATCTTTTATTAACATACCAATGATACAGGTGAGTTTCAAAAAAATGATTTAAATTTTTTCAAAGAATATTAAGTAGAAATTATTGTTATCCTTATTTACTCCTGGCCTAATACTTAAAGAGGCCCTGAACATTTTACAAAAGCAACTGGACATTTTTTACTTTCTTACACCCCTGCCCTCCTCTAACCTAGTGCTCCTTTTTACTTTTATTTTTTTAAACAGTTGAATTCAATCTTTTCCTACTACATTTCCCTTTTCTTAGACCTGTGATTTTTATCTTATTATTGTTGTGATTACTGTGGATTGATTTTCTAGTGTATGAGTTATCTACTATTTATTGTTTTGAGTCTTATAATTGGCTTTATTGCTATATTTAGACTATGGGTTTAAATAAATATGTGCTATAAGATTTAAGAACAGTAAATATTTCGACAAAATGAGGTATATTGTTTCATTGAACTTTGTTTTTTCATCACTTATGTCATGCAAAAATTGCTCCTTGCTTAAATAAGTACTAGAGGACTAAAATTGTCCTACAAGTATCACCCTGAGAAGTTTGAGCTGATATCTGTGAAAAATTAAATAGAATTCTTATTTTTCCATCTGTATCAGCTCACTGTGGCTCAGAAATAATGATGAAGCACCAATATTCTTGTTGATCAATCAATATCAATATTCTTCTTCTGTAAGGTGCTTAGCAAGTATGAAAATTGAAAATAAATGTCTATCCCCAGGGAATGTTTTTTGCAAGATGTCTCAATTTGTATGCCAGATTTGTTTTTATTCTGCATCTACAAGGATACCTTGCAAGCCACCTTCTGGCTTGTGATGGGGTCAGTAATTTCTTAAGTCATTATATCACTCCAAAGGGCATAATTGTTTACAGCCCTATCTAAAAAGTACTGTAAGCACTACAATTTATATTTTTAAACATGCGTACTTTCATTTAGTTTCTGTGCAAATCAAATTTACTCTGCTGTATTACTGCAGAACCCTATAGAAAATTCAAATTTAAAATGGTGTCCTCTAAAGAAAAATCATTAGATTGCGCTGTTATTACGATTGCCTTTAACTGAGGAAGAACAATGCAAACATCTATGCTGAGCCATTGTAAGTGTATGGTGACAGTGGTTCTCTATATGCCATTTTGGTACTAGAACAGACATGCTACATGGACCTAAAGCCTGAATGATGCCAAACAAAGTGGTAGACAATATCTCAGTGAAAAACCTAGAACTGTAACCATATTGGAGGCCCTGGTGCTTGTAGACTGTTTGCCATTGAAGCAGTAGTTCAAATGATCCTAATAAATCATGGGAGCATGCAAAATAGTATTCATAATGTCTTGCACATGTCAAAGGTAGCCGCACACTGGATTTGGTAACTTTTCTCTTCAGGGAAAAAATAGGTTCTAAAGCAATTTAAGGAAATGTTGCAACTTCTCAAGGCTGACCTTGATAGCATTGTGATTCTCTAATCATCATTGAAAAGTATTGAGGATATCACAATGAACCTGAGGTGAGCTACAGAAGTATGTGGACTTCACACTGCTAGAAAAGAAGAAGATGGAGCCATCATTTGGGAAAGTAATACTGAGATTATTCTGGGACTATAGTGGAATTGTTAGACTAGGCCTTTTAAGAGCCAAACAATAACTAAACCATACATCCTAGACCTGACAATGTTACAGGAGACCATGAAGAAGAGCTAAATTCCATCCAATGGGAGAGAATCTGATCCATAACATTGCAACTGCTAATTTAGCACTTGAGGTGGCATTTATGGCTGCTTAGGGTTACTGTATTTTGTGTCATCCACATTGTTCCCTGGCCTTACATCCAGTGATCTCCACCATATCCCCCACTTATAAAAATCAGTGTATGGAAGGTAATTTCAGGCAAATTGTAGCAATTATGACCAGCCGTGGCAGCAGAGTGGTTAGCATGCTCGCATGCTAACGCTCTGACCCCAAGGTCCCAGGCTAGTCAGATATTTCCACTTATGGAATGGTCGTGTTTATTTGTCCTTTGTTATTGTTTGAAGCCCACCAATGGTCCAGGAAATGGATGTTTGTGTGGGCATTTGGAATATTAAAATAAATATTAAAAAATTTTAAAATTATTTAGAATGAAAAATATCACAAGAAACAACTGGCAGACTAAGGTGATAATAGCCTCCTACAACTTAATCATTGAGTGGGCATAGGTTACATTTAAAAGGAATAACATCCTTATCAATCCCTTGATTGTGGAGACTTTGTCCTCCTTGATGATTCTGCAAATTTCATGCCTGCTCCTTGCATTTGTAGATTTTTATGTTTAAATTATTTTATTTATCTCATGATAGCATATTGTTAGATGCAGAACTATACAGTAACTCATTGTTAGCACCTACCTTTCGACCAGAAACCCTTCATTTTAAAACAAGATACTCCAAAATATTGGCATTAAAAATTGTATTTATACCTATCATACTAGTTATTAGAGTTTTTGTTGATTTTTTATCTTTGATTTCGTGTATCAGAATCAATCCAGAGAATTGAGTGAATGGGAGGCTTTTTATTAAACATTCTTGGAAATTCTCCTCATTTAAACAAATATTGCACTAATTTCTCAAGCATAATTGAAATAATATCTAAAATTAAACATTTTACTTCATATTTGCCCATGAAGTCTTTAAGAATATCCATATTTGATGAAGTGGGAGATGCTGCTGATGTGAAATGAGGAAAAAATTATTATTTGAAACTATTAATTATGGAAAATGTAAGCAATTTGTACTTAATAAATATATGCTATCAATTCATATTATTTTTTAAGGGAGGAGTCATGGGAGAGTGCCACCTATGAAAGTCTTGAAGAAATACATGTCCTAGCTCTTGCTCATGTTCTGAGGCGACCAATAATTGTTATAGCAGACTTAATGTTGAAGGTATATCTTTTATATCTACAAATTTATTAAATGTTATTCTATTTTTGGATGAAATTTTGGTGGTAGGCCATCAGTGTTATTCAAAAATATCATTTACTTGAAAGCTATTTCTTTAAGAAGAAGTATCTTTATCAAAGAGATAAAAATTGGATTGTAAACTTGTTTTGAGCAATGAAATCTTTCAGCTTTCCTTAATTTACGTAATTTTAGATTTTCCTCTGAAAGTGATTATTAATACTACCTTTCTATAATGATAGTATTTATATAAAAAAATCGAATATTTCTCACTAGAATGTGTTTATGAATTGACTGGTTAGGTATTAGTTACTTTCTAGGGTTTTTCTTGATGTATTTATCATATTTCCATAAGAGGTGGTTATGAAGCATAGATTTAAGGAAAACTACAAAGGAAATAAGAATGGTAGAGTAAAAGATAAATTAGTCAAAGCTCATTTGTGTGTTCATGATCATTTAATCTTCTCTAAAACTTATTGCACAGTCTTCTGAAATTCTGACTTGTTATTTATAGTTCAATGGTGGCAATTAGAGTTGTAATTGTGTTGATTTAAATGTTTACAGGATGTAAATGGTGAGGCACTTGCTCCTATTCCATTTGGAGGAATATATCTTCCATTTGAGATTCCTCCTGCCGAGTGCCACTGTTCTCCTTTGGTTCTTACGTATGATGCTGCTCATTTTTCTGCTCTTGTTGTCATGGACAAGGAAACATATGCAGATGATGTTCCTCGCCCACCTGGTAAGAATTTTATTTTCATTTTGTGCACAGTTGTCCTCATTATTCATGAGGTGATATCCAAAGGATATGAGTAAAATCCAGTATATAGTACAAAAGGAGATCCCATATACTTTCTTGATAATGATATGAAGAAATTTTCTGAAAATGTTTTTTTTTTAATTCCATTTTTCTATTCACTGTATATTATGACTCAAGCTGGCTTCTCTTTAAGCCGCAGGTCTGGGTGGCCATGCAAACTTTTTGCCCAAATATTTTGTCTTGCCCCTTTTTTTTATTGAACATTTTTAAAGCCTTTAGGTTCAATTTTTACAAATACTTTGATGATTTTGCATATTGTGAATTTTATTGTAAGGTTACAAAATTCAATTCATCATTTAAATGAAGAGAACCAGATTTGCAACTTAAAAAATCATATTTGCAAATTGCAAATCATAGCTCTGTAAACTTAAGTGCCTACTGTAATTTCCCGTCTTCCCATAGCTGGAAAAAAATTAGAGGTAATGAGTTTTAATATTCTAAATATTTATAGTGATCGTGAGATGTAATATTTCAAATATTCATAGGAATCCCAGTACTATGAAATTATTAGCTAGGAAACTACTCTTTTAGGTTTTGAAAATCTGAATCTGTAAAAAACATAACATCATCATTATATTCTGGAAGCATATAGTGCACATTGACCCTTATAATAATAACTAGCTGAAGTGCCCGTTGATTCTCAACGGGGAAAATAGATGTCGGAATATATGTAGTATACCTATTTGTACAAAAGAGAAAATAATACGTCGCATCATCTCATAGTTTAGTCCAACGGGACAGGTTATCGAAAACAAAAATTTTCTAATCAAAGTTCGAGGCCGAAATCTACAATCAACAATAAGAATGTGAATCATTATGGAATTTCCCTCTTATTATTAACATGTCTCAAAGTAATGTGTAAGTTTGCAAGATTTTCAACTTCCGATTCTGGTAACTTTAATTGTCAAGAGTCCGAAATGATAAATAAAAAGTTGCTCCTACATCTCCACTAATTTATTACGGTGCTATAATTAAAATCTCTGAAAAATTTCATCCTCTTCATATAATCATTTGCTTCTAAATGGGCCAAAATACAAATGCATTATTATGGGAAAATGCATGAACTCTGAATCAACAATCGCATTGGTCGTCAGGGGGACGGGTTGTTTACAACCTAAAAATTTCACAAAATATTCGCATTATCTAAATTCTCGGGGCTCCCAATAGCCAAGTGGGCAACGCGTTCGACTCCAATGAAAGCAGTCCCGGGTTCGATTCCCGGTGGGGGCCCACGTGCAAAATGACCTAAGCTGTTGAAGCACTTTTAACAATACTACTACTACTACTACGAAAGCTTTGTTCTACGACAATAATAATAATCTGTATTCAATTTCCCTTCTTTTGGTACTTATTTTGACTTTATACGAATAATCCTTCTAATTTAATTTTGCAAAAGAAATAAAGTCTGTACCCGATAAAATCGAACTTTACATGTATTTATTATGGAAATCTATCTGAACGATCTTGGTTCAAACCCAGAAAATTTTGCGAATGAAAAGTTGACAGTGCTTCCTTCCGGCTCACGGAGAACACGTATGCAAAGTTTGATGCAAATCGGACAAACGGTGTGGACTCCAATCGTGAACAAACAAACACACAAACCCACAGAATTTCTGCTTTATATATATAGATAATTTAGTCTTTACTATGGAGTGTATTTTAGTCTAAGTTTACCATGCGTACAATTCACCCTTATTGAACAGAACAAATAACCCCGCTCAGGATTTGAATCAAGGAACTCTGTGTTGCAACACCATGGCCCAGATGTAATTGGCTAGGTATTACCATAGAGTAAGCTTATCTAAAGTTTACTCTATGGTAGTACTCTCAGTACTGTATGGTATTACTTTCAGCTAGTAATACCACAGAGAAACCTTATCTAAAGATTACTCTATGGTATTACTAGCCAAGTTAACTGTTGATTCTCTATGGGAAAAAGAATTAGATTCAGACTCACTGTACCATGTACTTACTAGACAACCGTATTAATGTGGACTTACTAGAATATTGAAAACACAATAGATATTTGATGTAACATATGAGTTGTGGAAATAATTATTTACTTGATAAAAAGCATATTTAGTTACTCTTTTATATTGAGATTATTTAGACAATTTACTTCTGGATTCATAATAGGAATATGCAAACTAAGGATTCAAACTGAGAGCAGAGCAGAGAGACAAGGTAGAAAGTGACCAAGAAAAGAATACAATTAAGTGATTACAATAATTAATTAAGAAAGTGACCTCAAAAAAGAATACAATTGTGAATATCCGAATGGTTACCCATGCACTTGAACACCCAACAAAAATTTGTGCTCCTCATTCTTATTAAAAATCTCCCAAAGTTTTCCATTTCGTCAGTGGTAAAATCATTTTCAGGAGCTCTCCTTTCAACTATTCTCCCAATTCTTGATTCCTTATCACCTGGTGCTGATTCACCACAAATCTATTTAGTGTAAATGTTATTTATGGCAGTTTCTGTAGCTGTCTAACCACCTGACACTTTAAATGCATTTACATTCAATGCCTGGGTCATTTCCTAGGCTTGAGATATAGGGCCTGTAACCAGTGTTTTTCATGGCCAAATACTTCAAAGCCACTGTTTTATCAACAACAACTCCTTCACTGATCTGTAATAAATGGATCCTTTTATCAGAAAAATCACTTTGACTGAAACATCTCAAAAGATTGTTTTAATTTTTTCATATTCCTACAGTTTGAGTTTTCTCACCTTTAAAGAGTTCAGCAAGTACACTAATAGAAGACAATTATTTGTGTCGTGTTATATTGTTAGATTTTGAGAATAGAGTAAACTGAGCCCTAACCTGCTGATGAAAGGATTGCAAAGAAATTGGGTTTGTAATAGATTTCAATTGTAAAAACAATTTTTTTATCTGTTAGCAGAGGGTATTTCATTCCCAGGAAGTTAATTCCCATGTCCTCTTGAGTGTGTTCACTGCAGAGGGGATCAAAATGAATATAAATTGTAATACTTCTGATTGGGATCTCATGAAACTGTCCATTAGAAGGAGTTTTGCTGTATCTTATTTCTTCATTTTCTTGATCATTACAAAGTAACATATGATTATTCAATAGCCTATAAACAAAATGGGGCTGATTAAGGAATGACCCAAGTAGTTGATGCCTTTTAAACAATACTACTACTACTATACTGGAATGAAAAATAATTCAGAGGCGATTCAAAAAGATATAGGGACCACAAACAATGCCACCATGTGGACAAACTCGCAACGTCCTTGCCCAAAAAGTATCCCAAATGGCTTGGAGGAATGTTCTGCTGGGATAGCTCAACAGACAGAGGGCTCCCGATAGCCAAGTGGGCAACGCGTTCGACTTCAGTGAAAGCGATCCCGGGTTCGATTCCCGGTGGGGGCCTACGTGCGAAATGACCTAAGCCGTCGAAGCACTTTTAACAATACTACTATACTACTACTCAACAGACAGAGTACCCGACCGGCAGTTGGGAGACCCGGGTTTGTTTCCCGGTCCCGTCAGACTTTTTTCAAGTCCATTATTCCTTAGGATTTTTCCTTGCGCAAAGTCACCCTTACCCGTTTTCCAGGCTTAATTTTAGTGAAAATATTTTCCATGTGTATTGATATGATGATACCTTTTACATTCAGTGAAATTTACTAATGCATTTTGAATATTTTATGCACCCTTTCAGCTGTGATTCCAGTCACTGATGCTGACCATGAGCTTCTTCCAATTCAGTTTGCTATTGATCCAGGCTCTCTCCTATGCAAGAACCAAGATGAGAACATGATGGAAGCAATGCGAAGGATGACTCTTTCTACAGAAGAGAAGCTGCTTCTATTAAGGGAATATCTTGACATTGTGAATGTTCCAATTAAGAATGCAAATAACTGTGAAAACTCTGAGGACATTGAGACTGATGTAAATATTTTACCATGCGAAGAGGATATAATTGACAAGAAGTTCTCTGAAGTGGATTTAGATAATGATGACAACCTATTAAATTCTGCAGAAGGGTCTTCAACCACTAATCGAAGCAAAGCTGCAAAACAATTGCAGTCTGTTGCAAAGCAGTTTGGAAGCATAGGAAAGTCAATGAGCAAAAAAATAAAGAAAAATTTCGGTTCCATCACAAAGATAGCTAGAAACAACTCTCTTAAAAAGAAATATTCTACCAACCAAACTAGTCCCATTCATCAGGTCCCAAAAGTTAATGGTAATATAGGTTCCCAGAGTCCAGAATATATAATGGGAGCAGTCCTTCATACAGAAAAAAGACATGAGTATCAGGAAGAAATGATAAGAAATTACTTGCAGTCAGCAAGAGCAAGATTTGAAAAGGATAAGGAGTTGAAATTAAAGCAAGCAGAAGAGAGGAAACCCAAAGAAGACTGGAATCTGAAAGATGGTGGAGAGCTAGAATTGCCATCTGTGTGTATTAATGCTGGCTGTGGGTTGTATGGTACATCACTCACCAGTTACATGTGTACTATGTGCTATCAGAAACAGAAAGAAAGGGAACAGGAGCTTTCCAAAACTCCGAAGATAAATTCTCCCCTAATGAACAGAGCATATGAAACAGCTCCGAGATATGGTGCTGGTAAATCAACATTCTATGCTGAGTCCGACTGCTGCTCCCACAACACCATTGGCAACCTGCCATTGAGTCGAGCTGGTTCAAACGTTGACCAAACTCTCTACCTTTCAAAATCAACATTCTACAATGATATGACGTGCCCTGCTTTCATGTGTCAGGTTAATTCTAAAGAGGATCGAGTTTTGGAACATAATCAACAGTTTCCTTTGGATGAGAGAGTGGAAAGAGAATGCTTGGAGAAGCGTACGGAAGACGTCACAATTGGGAAGGAATCCATTGTTACAGCAGAAGCTTCGTCGGTTGGTTTTCGTTCTTCAGTTCCTTCAAGTGGTGCTACTCCAAAAAATGTATCTAAGGTTTTTATTGGTGGTGTTTCTAATAACAGAGAGATGGCATGGAGTTGTGGAATTCCACCTTCTGTTCTCTCAAATGATCTGACCATGCAGGTGAACTGCACTAATGTTGCCAAATGTGATACAAGTTGTAGAGTCTCTGGTGGAGTAGAATTACCAATCATTGGAGCTTTGCATTGCCAGAGCATGAACTGTAGATTTTTTGGCAATGCAGATACCAATTTTTACTGTTCCAAGTGCTATAAAGAAATGGCTGCTTATGGGAGTATGTCATCGCAAACCTCCGATATCTAAGACTAAGAGGATTTTAGAAACAAAATAACTTCCTGCATTGCCATTTCTGGATAGATTTTCTTCTTTTATATAATTTTATCTTTTTAGTTGATGATATTCTACAATAGTTCAATTCCCTTAAAGGGCCAATTTTAATTTCTTAGCAAATTTCTTACATGCCTCTCTATAGTAATATTTAAAATGATAAATCAGCTTCCAGTATGTTACTTTTGTTTCTTGATGACGATTATTTCCCTTTGCTGATAAAAGTTTATTCCCTTGAGGTTGAGGTTATACATATGTAGTTGAGTATATATAATTTGGGCGTTACTTGGCTTGAGTAGCTGTTCTTTTGTTTCTTTTGAAGTTCATGCATACATGAATATTTATTTATAATAAGATATATTTCTATGAAGTTGTTAACCAAATATTTTTGTTGAAGTAAAAATTATTTATGTTTTTGTTGTCATTAATTTTGTAAGTAAAATGGTAGATGCCGTCGTTTAGTACTCTTTTGGTTTATCAATTTGTTTGATATTTCCTCATTAGTCCCTTACCTTAAAAGATGGAGGAAGCTTTTCTTATTTATAAAAGCGTGTTTATGTAGGCCAATTTTCTTGTTGCCTAATAAATATTGCAAAGAATGTGTTGTTACTTGCTATTTCTGCTCATAATAGTAATACCTGGAGATAATCCCTCTTTTATAACATTTACCATTTTTAAACTTGTTAGAGTCAAATAAGCTATGGAATTCCATGAAATAAATCATTGCAATAAGTTCTATTTGAATGCCTCTGTATGCCAGCTTAATCTTAATTTCTTTGAATTCTTTACCTTTATACAAAGCAAAATTCATGCTATACTCCTAAATGTGAAGTATATAGCAGCAATCAGTTATTTGATGAAGGAAAACCCTTAATTTGTTATCAATGACAGCAACCAAGTTTATCCAAGGTTAATAATGATGTAACTCTAGTTAACCTCATATTTACTCAATTGTAAGCTGACATGTTATTTAAATTTCTTATGTGATGCACTCTTTGTCAAAGTATCAATTGCTAATCTATGTAAAATGATGCACTACTAAAGAGTCACAAACAAACAAGTATGATATGGGTTGTTAACAGAAAATCAGAAATGTATCTAAAGAATATAATATGAAACATGCATAAGTTTAATAAGAGCTTTGAAGTGGTTCCCTTTGCTCAATCTTGTCATTTTTCTCAGGGTTATTTTCTCCAATGAGCTCCCTGCTAATGGCACTTTGATGACTTCAATATTCTCATTTCATGCAAAATTGGGTATCATATTCTTACGAGTCTTCAGATTGTTTACATTCTGTGAAATGCTATTCATTCTTGGAAAGACCCTTCAAGGATTTGCTCTGCTGGTTTAATGTATTTATGTGACTTATTGAATGTCATGGTATTCAGTTTTGCTCTTAATGTTTGAGTGAGTAGTTAGAGAGCGATTTTTTTTAAATTTGCCTTTCAAAAGATTCCTTATGTTAATAAAATCAAGGCAAAAAATATTCATTATCCATTGATGTCAAGTCAAAATATTATGATTTTGGTTTGTTTTAAAAAATGCCTTATAAATGAAAATGATTCCCTTTTATATGCTAATTGACATAGGTATTTTATATTTTTTCTTTTTCTGTCATTAATCTAAAATGTCTTCCTCTACTCAATTTTATATTCTACCTTACAAAAATTATTACTTAACATTAGTATAAGAGTTGCTCTGGCATGTCATTTCCACCTGGTTTAAGCTTTGTTCTTTATATACCATTCATTCTCTAATGCACCAAATCCAAATATTTTGGGATTGTCTTCCTTTTTCAATGCCTGTGGTTCCCATCACTTTATAACCTAGTCCTTGTAGAATAGGTGTGTATTTTCTTGATTGACTTCTGTGATTCATGCTTAAGGTTGGCTTGCAAGTCCTGTAGTTCCAAAAACTGTCAATCACTTTTGAAGCATTGGTGTCCAAAGTATCATGTTTTAATTGTTTACCTATGGCTCTGAAATGTGGAGTGGCATTCCACACAACTCTCTTCATGAACATGAAGTCCTATTTGGTACAAATTTGGCTGCCAATGTGATATGAAATTTGGATCGTTGTGGGAATCTGTCTCCTTAATCAGAGAAGTACCATCTGTTGATGATGCATTTTACTAACATCATTAACATAGCTATTGTGTACTGAGTGTGTATGCTGGTATGTATTTATTTATATAAATGCATTTACACAAATGTCATCCTTAGGTTTCATATCATCTGAAAATTCATACATTTATTTTAGGTAAATATGTGACCTATTAACTCTGAATTTTTTAGAAAGATTTATTTACAAACATATAGAGCTATTAGTTGGCTTGCAATTGTGTAAATAAAAAGTGTGTAAAATTATCTTCATTTCTATAAAAAATGTGTTACTAATTATTAACTCACCATAACTTCCTTTTGTAATTATTGTTATAATTTAATAACAATTACCTGTTCGTTTATTAAACTTGTAGTTATTATTTTAAATGATTAACCGGTAGAAGAACCTTAAATGCTTCCATAAATATGTCATTATTTGTCAGATGTCATGATTTTACATTGCAATTAATCTTTGAAGTGATACCATTGCATGTACTTCATTTATTGTAAGGATGATATTTTGCCATATTTCCGTTTGAGCATCTGAGTTTGCATAATATACAGTATATTTTCATGTAAATACCCAATGTTGTATGGAAATAAATGTTTGGAGTTTTATTTGAATGTGTGGATTTACATGTTAATCAATGTTATTTGTGTCCACTTTTCTTCACCTCATAACTTTGTTTGCAAGTGTCTCCTATATCAAAACTTACCAATTACTACGTCAAAAGACCTGAAACCATCAATTTGGCATAACTGTGTTGAATGTGTATTATCATCCACATTTCATTTTTGATGAATTTTATAAGTTTTTCGTTTGATGTGTGTATAAAGCTATTGTATTATAGTTATTTTTCCAAAAAATTTCCAAACAAGACTGCTGTTGAATTATAAAAGATATACCACTAACATGCTCTGATGTATTATTTCTGTATTAGTCTATTCCACCCTCTCCTTTCCAAAAATACAAAACATAATACTAAATACTATATTGAAATATAGCATGTAAAATATTCTTTTAATAAAATTGTCAGAGTTAGCCAAGATTTCACAAAGAATCATACTAAAGGAATACCTTAGGTTATTACCTAGTTCTACTTTTTCATTCATATTATTTTAAGAAAACATAGCTTTGAGTGTTGTTTTAGGTTTTAATATAGAGAAAGAAAATTAGAAATTTACAACAATAAAATTTTGTGTACATAGAAAATAAAGAATAGATAAGTATGTGAAACTATTGAGGAATGTTACTCTTAAATTTTTAGTCCATTTTAAAAAAGATAATTCTTAAATTAAATTCAAGTAATTACTATATTTTGATATCTTAAATGTTTTAATTTAAAGGTCAAGAATAAGGTTGGGTGAACAAATTTGTTATCTGAGAAATTATTGTAAAATAGATCTCAGAATTTATAGAACATTGAATTTTATTTCCAATCTTTAGCAGTTGATTTGCCTCCAATTATTTTAACAATTCAGATTCAAGTGCTGCATGTTTCTAGAAACTGAAAATGCTGTTTTCTAGCAGTAATTTATTCATGCACAAAGAGCTGAAAGAATCGTTTTAGTAAGAGATTTGACAAGGAAGTGCCCTAAACATCTACAATTAAGCCTATAAAACCTTTATAACTGTACAAATATGATGCATTCTGAAATTAACCAACTGAAACTATGTTAGCAAATTGCTGACTGAAGTAAGGATGCAGATTGTCCCTCTCATTGCAGATGTTAATAATGTATGGGGACACAGGTAAAGAGTGGGCAGTGCATTGGAATTTGATGAAAGAGTATGAAATACTATGAAAGTAGCGGCGTTAGAACACTTGTGAGAAATCGAGGAAATACAGATGAAACAAGGCAAGGAGAATAGAACAACATACCCAAATAGCATGAGATAAACAATGTAATTCAGTTGCAAAGTAAAAAATATCACAGGAACAGCTGTGGTCACAAAGTCCAAACATCACTCAAAGATATGAATAAATTAAATCACTTCCAAGATGAATATCCCAAAAACTAGCTGAATGGGGGTTTTAAACCAGATTGTGATAAATATCTATTAGCAAGTCCAGGAACAAATTGCAAGAACACACTTGTTCCAATGGAATACACTCCCGCCACTTTAATCACTTGGTTCACCAGTGTATCCATCCGCAGTCCCCTATATAATTGAAGCATCTACCGTCTAGCAGGGTTGCTAGAGGGTTTGCTAGATTTCAACTTAGAAACCCAACTTTGAAAACCAGCTTTTGAAAGAGCGGAAGTAAGGTTTGCCACCCTGCTTCTCTCTCTCAGTCTGACTAGGCAGGAAGTTTTGAAAGCGCAGAGTCTGGCCAAATCGACATAATTGTGATATGGTACACTACTACCAATTATGTAAACAATTGTCAATAATCTACCCTGGATTAAGAATCACTCAAAATCATATGCCAATGCCCTACTATTTGCTTATGACCAAGAAATCAAGAGAATATTGACTAAGATATTTATTCTCCAAATTCGTAAGTCTATCTCCAAAGATTATAGAGAAAACAGCATGTTTTGTGAAAGGAGAAAATTACAAATGAAAACGTAACTAGGTTACCATAGCATGAAACAGAAATATAACCTCAGCACTTGCAAAATCAAATTGCATATGAGAAGTAATCATGGAAAATAAATATTTTAGATCTGGAAGAAATATTTTAGATCTGGAAGAAATATTTTGCAAAGAAACTGTTTAATATTTAGCCTGTACAAATATGAAAAATCAGAAAAAGATGCAGGAAATTATGTTTCTGTTAAGAAAATTATGACAAAATCTTTTGTTTGATGAACATTTTATCATAAATCAGCATACAGAATTTTTGGAGAATGATGAGCATTGTTGTATTTTATCAAAAAGAGCATGGTTAAATAGAACTTATTTAACAAAATCTGCATCAACTTTTGAAAAATTCTCTTAAAGACATTAGAAAATCATTTGTAAACAGCAATATGCTGAAATTTAAACATTATTTGTGGAAATATCTTTTTTTATCATAAATTAACCTAAATCATTAAAGTGAAAGAAAATTTTGTTTTTTGATTTTCTAAATGGACGCAATAATGGGTCACCAAAGATATAAAATACTTGTGGTATGTAACATTGGTTCCAGATTTAGCAGCTATGCTCTAAATCAGTGGTAACCGAAACAGCCAAGAGTGGTATACCATACATTTAAGAGTTGGCACTTCTTGACGCTTTCAAAGTGGGACTGTGTTATAAACTTTTTTCATGACTGTGCATTAAACGATAACGAATATTATAAATTGCAAAATTGTGTATGATGTTTGCTTAGTATCCACTTAGTTCAATTCAAAGTGTTATTTCTAAGATAAATGAGACCAGGGGCCACCTGTAGGCACCTGAATGCAAAGTATCTCAAATCGCCCCTAGGCCATCTAAACCTGTGAATAGGGAAGAAAATCAAAATCAGGGCGCCCCTATGCTTTGATTACCATCTGAAGCCTGCCCCAGACTATACTCAATGAAATCAAGAAATGAAAGAGTTTTCAGAAAATATATTTTGAATGAATACATGCTCAAAACAGCAACCACCTCACCATTAAATAATGGGTTATCTGACTTGCCGGGTATGAATTTTTCAGCACCACTGCTCTAAATCTTGATGGCAATGCAGACAAATTTTGATTAATGTTAACTTGTATGAATCTAATTTCTGAAAATTAACTTTCTACATTGACACGAGAGTGATGAAAAAGCGAGATCACTTCAATTTGAGCTGTTTCCATAGACCGTCATAAGCAATTGCTGTAATGAGACCTCCATTGACTCATCCTCTGCTTGATCCGGGTTTCAACATTTCATTCAAGTAGAACAAGCCCCGTATCCTTAATTCTTAAGCCAGTAAAACGTTTTAAGAAAGTTAGTTCAACTTTCTATATTGTGAACGCAAATACAGTAATTTAAGTTTCACTATGAAATTACTGAATTAACTTACTTTAGTGTGATGGCAAGCCAATAGAATGTGATATTTGGTCCTCAGCAGGAGCGTGCAGAGAGGGGAAGGGTGGGGGGTGACGGGGCGTTGGCCCCGAGCATCCGTCTAGGTTGGGGCGTCCAATCAGAGAAATAAGATAGAGATTTTGAAATTGCAGCTTGGTAAATCAATTTTTGGAGCCTCAACCTTCTACAGTGAAGTTCTTCGGGACGACGTTCCTTTATACAGGAAAATTCAAAATGCGGAAAACCTGAATGTTATTACAAAGGGAAGCGAAGATTGGCAGCTCAATTTGAACGTAAAAAATGTGCTATGCTATGAGCATGACCAAACCGAAACTCAAGCCAAATCCCCTAGTATATTATAGTAGTGCCACAATACACTTCGTTAGTCGATACATACATTTATAGGTGTCCTTTTCAGTGGCAATGTTTCGTTTAAAATGCAATTGAAGATGTAGTGAGGTCTGCTGATGGGAATTTTAGGCTTTGTAACGCGTTCTCATGGCCTATTTTTCACTAGTTTGTTCGTTACTTGAGTGCTCTTGCTCGGTAGAATTAGGATTGTCAACTCCTGAAGAGTTGATTACAGGAGTTGTACATTCAAAGAGCAAGAAATTCCGTGAGAATATTTAAAGAATACCTTGAACTAGCATAGAATCGACTTTTTAACTTTCGGATCAGATGCGATGTCCAAATCGTTCACACCGTTTAATTGAACAAAATTGCACGCGTTTGATCCGAGGACCATTGAAGTCTATCGATATATGTCAGGCAAATTTACAGATACTATAGTACTACACAATGTATTTACGCAATTACCCTGCAGACTTCCATGGGATGCATTATCAAGAACATTCCTACTTCTCGTCTATTAAGGGCTTCCAGATTTCCAAGCGGGAATACATTCGACTTTTGTGAAAGCGGTCCCGGGTTCGATTCCCGGTGGGGGCACCTACATGCGAAATGACCTCAGCTGTCGTAAGCACTTTTAACAATACTAATACTACTCGAGTAGTAACCGGATTTTTCCGATTAGGGAATGGTTATGTGTGTTTGTGAATTGTAATAACTATTAAAATGGATGTAATTGGGGTTTTCCTGTTTCCATTAGAGAAGTTATTATTAGGATATAAGATGTCTGCTTTCTCCTATAGTAGGAGTTATGGTTTATGAGCGGTATGATTTAAAGATCCAGACACTTTAAACAGTTATTTTGGATTCCTTAACTTCGCTTTTCTTTCCTAGCTCGAACCTTAAATACGCGAAAGAATGAAAGTCCCCCTAGAATGTATGGCCCTTCCCAGGTCGAATCCCATCTCACGAAGATGAGGGCTCATTTTACATGTTTAATTCATCGGAGCAATACTTTCCCTTAGCAAAAAATTAATACTGTATTTAAAATATTATGAAATCATTATTTGTGCAGAAATTCTGTAGAACATTGATTTCAACAATAATTTCGCTTTTTTGATGGATTTAGAAATCATTATTTGTTTAATAAATCGATTCAAACATTTCCCTAGGGCATTAATCGTATTCTTTGTCATGTCTTTAAATTATCCGCGTTTGTGGATAAGTCACGTGGTGTCTATGTTGTGACGGACGTCTTTCCCACTGCGCAACCGGGAGGTTCCCTCTGGCTCTCGCATGACCAATCTCAAACTTCATGTAGAGAGTATTGCCTTCCATGGTGCTGCTTTCAAGGTTATACCTGTTATTTGTTTTTGTTCTACCATGGGGTGGTCAGCCGAGAAGAGTTTGAAAGATTATTTTAATCGTATATCTTTTACGAGTAATTGATACCTCATAGTAAGATTTTTATATTTTCTATAATGGTCAGTGTTAATATCGGACCATATTTTTTTGATAGTAATTTGGCTGGACTTTTGTCCGGGGTCATTTGTTGTTCATCAGGCTAATATAGGCTTTAAGTAATACTACAAGTATGCCTTCATTAAGGAAAAAGGTCACTGAGTTTCTAAGGCAGCTTTCGGCAAATAATAACGTTCATTTTGATCCCGAAACATCTGATACGAAGGATGAGAAGGCGTCTGGCTGTTTTATTCAACGATACCTGAACGGGTGAGTTATATTTTGTTGAATACCTAAACGAGGATTTTACGTTTGTGGAGAGCGTCTTTCCTATTTCAGTTGGAAAAAGTATCAGAAGCAGTGTGTGTTAGCCTTACAGTACTTCTTGCGTCGTGTTCATTTATCTACTGTTAATTAGTGTGAACGCCCGAACAATCATGGAAATCCTGTTTTTCGCTTGTGACTAAAAGGAATTACTCGTGATGTTACAGGCGTATGACATAAGAAACTGAAGCTGGGAAGTGTGTCTACCATTTATTCATTCTGGAGTATATGGTGGATTGCTGTATATAAATTATGTTATTCGTTTAATTTATTGTTATGAAAATTATCACCTTTCAAAGTTTTAATCTCGTTGATAAGATAATTTTTTCAGTTTTCCTTAATTGAACCATCAAATCGGTCGCTAATGATACAGGAATGAAAGCATCCTTTATAAGCGTGTTTATTCGTAATATTTATGGATGTTTCTCTTGAAATTGAAATGGAAGTATCAGCGATTTATGCTACTTTTCGTTTGCTATCAAAAAGTCAAGAATTTCGGACGGAATAATTACTAATGTTATTGCTTGAGAAAGATAGTTAAGCTCCTCTTTAAGTTCGAAATTTTCTTCATTATCAATATTATATA
>KZ308900.1:57875-80072 GCA_000376725.2 Ladona fulva | reverse complement strand
TGGATAGGAGAAATGTATAAAATTTAAGTTGGATGTTTTTAGCAGTCAAGGTAGGTCAAAGGGTGGCCAGATTGAAAATCATGTGGTAGTCAAGGGAAACAGCACCTAACATATTAATGGCTGCAAAAGGACACAACATTCTTTTGTAATTTTAAGTATTAAGTATTACTGTTTTATTAATATAAAGTTTAAGTATTACTGTTGGTAGATCATTGAGATAGTCATTAGCTGATGGGAATTTGAAAAGCAATGCTCAATTATTTTAGTGTTATGGACAACAAAGTATATTTAACTTCCAAGATAAAAGAAGATAAAACATTAACTCGTTCTTTCTAAATAAGCCATTGAGTTCTGTCTTTCATTGCAAGTTCCATTAATATTTATAAATGTACCCATTGCAATGGTAAACCTAAATTTTAAATTTAAAGAAAGTTTTCATTGTTTTCAAGAAGTTTTGGGTTGGTTGTCTGCTTTTCTTTCAAAATATAGAAATGGTTTATAAATCTTTCCGCTTCTGCCAATCCATTCAGTTGCATTCCCATCTTAATTATTTTTTGTTTTCTAATTATCAGATTGTAAGCCTTGTTATGATTTATTAAATGGCAAATAATATATAAGAAAATAGATTTATTTAGAAAATATTTTAGGCACTATTTAAGGGAGCTACTTTAATATTAAACCATCTCTTTTTTCATGTTCTGATGTATTTAAAAATATAACTTTACTGATAAAGCTTGTCATTTTAAATCTATCTTTACACTAAGATTATTAACGTAGATAATAAAGTAATTTTGTATTAGAATTATTTCACTGCAATATTGAATGAGTAATGCTTTTAAAATAAATTTATTAAGTTGTGATTAATTAAGAGTTTAAATGTATGGAAAATTATAGTTCTAACACATTAAAAAATTGCTTCATAATTCTGCATGGCCCACCCCAAGGTCTCTGCAGCTTTGGACTTAGTCCCCTTCTTCTCTGGGGTTGATACAACCACACCAAGTTGCCTTCCTCAGGGGCTAACCGTCGCTTTCTGGTCAAGTCTCATTTTCGTCCCGTCACTACACATCTTCAGCTTATCTCTGGCAAAATTGTAGGTGACTCTTAACCGGTCTACTAGCTGACTGACATATTCCAGAAGTACAATTTGTTGGTTCTTCTCAGTGCCAGTGGTAGGTATGCCGAAAATCAAGTCAATGGGGAGTCTCATTTCTCTCCTGGTTAATAGCATGTTAGGAGTGTAGCCTGTAGCTTCATGTTGGGAGCTTCTATATGCCAACAAGAAAAGTGGTATCAAACTGTCCCAATTTTGTTGGCTCTGGTCTAGAAACATTGACAGGTGCTGATTCACGGTGTGATTGTGTCTTTCCACCATGCCATCCGACTGAGGACGTAGAGGTGTAGTCCTTGTCTTCTTGATTCCCAATTTATCCATCAAGTGCTTCCATAGTTCTGATTCAAAATTTCGTCCTTGATCAGTGTGAACTTCCAAGGGCACTCCATGGCGGCGTATTACATGCTCCAGCAAAGCTTCACCTACTATAGCTGCCTCTTGACTAGGAAGTGGGACGATCTCCGGCCACTTTGAGAAGTAGTCCATTGCCACCATAAGGTATCTGTTTCTGGATTCCGTCATTGGAAATGGACTCGAAATATCAACCGCTACGCGTTCCCATGGTGCTCCCAAAATTTTCATCATTCCATCATTTTCCCACGTGATCTAGTTCTTGGACCCTTCTTTGATGCACACAAATGACACAGTTTGCATCACTGCTCTACATCTTGCCAATGTCCTGTCGACACCAAAATGACCTCCAGTTTGACTGTCGTGAAGCTCTGTTAGCATGGCATCCACTAGATCCCGAGGGACAATGGTCTGATTGGTGACAGTTTTTCCATTTATGCTTTCCCACTTCCGGATGATCAAGTCTTCACACAAGCTCAAAAAGTCGCTCTGCAACCAGTAGGCTTTCACAGTTGGTCCATATCTTGAAATTTCCTGCCAGCTTGGTCGATGTCTGTTGTCTAACCATTGTCTGACAATTTCTAAGTCTGGGTTGTCACTCTGTTTCTGAGCCACAGTGTCCTTGGTAACTTCTGAGTTTGTTACCGTAAATGTCTTAATTGTTATTCTGTTGAACACTTCCCTATTCACAGCATCTTTTGCTTCTTGCAGAGTACAAAATTTGCATGACTTTTCTGTGCAGGGTCTTCTCGACAGGTCATCAGCATTGTTGTGGCTTTTACCTCTGCGATATTGGATTTCAAACTCGTAAGTTTGCAACTTCTCCAACCAGCGAGCTAATTGGCCTTCCGGGTACTTGAACCTCAGCAGCCACTGTAGAGAAGAATGGTCTGTCCGAATGAGGGAATTCCTTCCATAGAGGAAAGTATGAAAATGGTCCACTGCCTTCACAATTGCAAGAAGCTCCTTCCTCGTTGTGCAGTAATTCCTTTCTGCCTTTCCCAAAGTCTTACTGAAATAAGCGATGACTGCTTCTTCGTTATTTTGTATTTGGGAAAGAACTGCACCAACTCCATGGTGGGAAGCATTAATGTTCAACACAAAAGGGCTGTTATCCACCGGATAAGCCAAAATTGGTGCCGTAATCAGTCATTGCTTTAATTCCTGAAATGCTTGGCTGCATTCGATTGTCCAAATGAACTTTCCCGTTCCCCAAATGTTCTTTACTGTTAAGCCATGCAATGGCTTGGCAATTCGTCCAAAGTCCTTTATGAATTGTTGGTGGTAACTGCACAGTCCCATAAAACTTTTGACTTTGTGTTTGTTCTTTGGTTGTCGCCATTCCTTTACGTCCTGGATTTTGGTTGGATCTGTCTCTATGCCAGCAGATGACACTACATGTCCCAGAAAACTGATTCTCTCTTGAAACAGCGAACATTTCTTCGGAGTAAGCTGGAGTGAGCATTTCTAAGTCTCCCAAAGACATTCTTCAAGTTGACAAGATGCTCGTCAAAATCCCTCCCGACAATCATGACATCATCCAAGTATAACAAGCAAGTTTCCCACATGAGACCTTAGAACCAACTCCATCAGTCTTTCGAATGTAGCTGGGGCATTGCATAAACCAAAGGCCATCATGTTGAATTGATATAGCCCCTTTCCTGTAGAAGATACTGTCTTCTCTTTATCATCTTTGTGCATTTCCACCTGCCAATAGCCACTCTTCGGATCCAGCTTTGAAAACCATTTGGCCCTGAATAATGTGTTGAGAATGTCATAATCCAAGGTAGTGGAAAACTGTCTTTCTTGGTGATGTCGTTCAGTTTTCTGTAGTCTACACATAGTCCCATCCTTTTTTGTGACCAATACTACCGGGGATGACCATGGACTATAGGATTCTTCAATCACTCAATACTCCAACATGCTCTGAATATTCTTGTTCAATTCGTGCTGTTTTGCGAACGGAAATCATCGAGGTGGTTGACGAATCGGTTGCGCTCTCTCAATGTTAATCTGATGTTGTACCAGATTCGTTCGGCCTGTGATTTTGTTAGTGGCAAAAAGATCGGCTTCCTCTACAATAAATTTTGTTCCTTTTTCTAATACCTTCGAAGGGAGATGGTTTCATGTCTTCTTAAAGTTATCCACAAGTTTTTTTTATGTCTTCCGAGTTGTTACACTCCCTGTCAGACTCAATATTGCAGCATGTCACTCGCACAATAGGTTTGCAAACTCCCAATTCTTCGCCATTTTTCAACATTGCCCTGTTGTCCGACAAGTTTGCCACTTTTACGGTCACGATATTATTCAGTTTGACCAAAGTCCTGGCAATCAGTAGTCCATTCTTGGTCTTCGTTGGTTCAATAACTACAACTCCTTCTTCCGGGACATTCTTCTCTTATCGAGCTTGAACCACAACTTCCAAATTTGGGGGAATGCTCAAGTCTTCATTTATGAGAACTTTGGTCCGTTTGATTGATGACACAGATGATGAAACAAAATTTCTTCATTACCAATTCGAAGTAACTCGTTCTGGAAGTCTACCACAAAGTTGAAGTCTGTCATGATGTCCAGGCCTAATATAAATTCGTCCATGATATCGGCGACAAGCACTTTAGTTTCGATTTCTATGCTTCCCAAGATGATCTTGGCAGAGGTTTCCCCACATATGGCGAATTGTTCTCCACTAACTGTATCCAACATTGCTTATTTCGATAAACGGGTCACTGGTCGGGTAAAAGTCATGTCCAGTCTCATCACTGATCTGGTCACTCCCGTATCGGTGGTAAAATCGCAAGGCCACCCATTTGCAAAGCCTGACAAAATAAGGCTTCCGTTGCTCTTCTTGATGGCTGAGATTTTAATTCTAGGGGCTTGAACCCTGTTCGCCAGCATGCACCCCCTTATACTGGCTACTCGGTGTTTCCCGAACCTGTCTTGTGTGCCTGACTCGGGCTACATCTTCGGTTGTTCCTTTCGGCGGAATGAAAGTGTTAGCTGCAATCTCTACTAATACGCCTTCCTCTTCCGCAGGAATAGCATTTAATCTCTGTTTTGAGTTCTTGACATACTTGGCAGGTTTTTCAAACTCTCCACAATTTCACGCAATGTCTTCCCTAGGTCCAGCCCTTCATCCTGGTCTGACAACGGATCTGAAAATTTGATCTCCCGCACTCTGTCTCGTTGGAGTAATTTCCGGCGGCTTCGTATTCTAATGCTCGTAGGATTGCATCGGCTAGGTTCGCCATCCTCGAGGTCCTCAAAAATCTTTGAGTTTCAGGATTCCGAAGTCCGTCTTGGAAGGTTGTAACGGCCAAATCTTGAACGATGTCCTCAGGTGCATGCGGATAAGCTAATCTCGTCATTCTTTCCACCTCGGCCCCATATTCCTGTAGTGTTTCTGTCGACAGCTGAGCACTACATTTCAGATGGGTTTTGTACACTTGAACGAGATGGCTCTGCCCAAAACAAAGCTCTAGGGCAGCTACTACAGACGAGTAATTGTTTTGGTTTATTTTGGAAATATTTTGCAAGACATCCAAAGCCTTTTCCTTGCAGAGCCATTATCAAATTTGTGAGTTTTTCTTGTTCTGTTCAGTCGTTACTAGAAGTAGCTACCTCAAATTGTCGTTTATACATATTCCATGAAGTTTCTCAGTCAAAGGTTGGCGGTTTGACGGTTCTTGTGGAAGTCGAAACTGTAGAGATGTTGCAAGGACTCATACCTGCTTCAATACGTTCTTCCAAGCTGTCAATGCGTTGTGCCAACTCTTTTGCCTCCTGTTGTGTGGTTTTAGCCTGTTCTTCCACACTGCCTGTTTTCTGCATCATAGAACCTTGAGAGACTGTCATCATTTGTACGAGCTGCTCAAAACATTCCTTTTCTTCTTTTTTTTCTTGAGCTCGGAGGTCCTCCTCTTTTTTTTTTTTCTTGTGCTCTGCGTTCCTACTCATTTTGTTTTTCACGTAACTGATCCTCTTTATCTAGGCTGAACTTCTCCATCAGCATTTCAAACATCTCCTTCGCCTCTGCCATATTGCCGTAATCAGTAGAATGAGTTTTCTCCATAAATCACTTACAGTTTTGCAAATCTTTACTCACTTATCCCACTTCTGACACCAAAATTGTTACATACCCTTAGGTTCAGGGATAAGTGAGCAAAAATAGAAAAAACAAAAACACCGCCCTTTATTGTAAGAACTTTTATAAAGTCCACTCTGTTCACCGCCCTTTCAAGATGTCTGCCATCATCTCTCCTCCAACAATCACTCCCTTTCATATCCACAACTGTCTCATTGCTACAACACTTGTTTCCACAACTGTCTCATTGCTACAACATTGTTTTATGACTTGTCCTATGTTTGTACTCCACAAATCATTATGGACCAATAAAGATTATATTATATATTATTATATAAATTCTGCCTGGCAAAGTGTTAATAGTTATGATACAATAAATTATATATTTCTGGGTATATTTCAGTAGAATTCCCTAAACAATCTATTTTAGTAGAACTAAATTGTATAAGGGGTTTATTTGTTCCCTCGGATTTCTAGGGATTATATAGATGTATTCATTTTTGTATCAGCTAATAAGAATTAAATGCATGCATTATCCTTCCATAGTTTAGGGATTTCATTGTGATTTTCAAATGACGCAAGTGAAACATTTGCCAGCTTCAGTGGCTGAGGGGATGGAAGCATGCTTATGCTCCAACTCTAAGGTTCTGGGTTTTGAGTCCCAACTGATATTATATTTCTGGTTAATGAATATTTGTGTGGATGTCTGTTTACCATGTATCCGATCCTGTTTGGATGGAATGTTTATATCACTGTAGTTGTCTACTAAAAGTATGTTTGTGGGAGTATGGGGAAATAAATAAATATCACGATTTTGAATTGCATAGAGTATTATGAAAATATAATTTGTTGAAATTTTTAAATTAAATTTCTATTTCCCTTTTGATAAAAAACACATCATTTTAATCATGAAAATTTACTTGGGTTTATAACTTTACCATTGAATTGAAAGTAAAAGGTTTAGATTTTTGAATATTTAGGAAAAAGGGAACAGATTTTATTGTATTTTAGACATTTTACATTTAAGTTAAGGAAATTATCTAGTGTTGTACTCATAAGTAGGGGAAAGAGAAGCTGAGGTAAAACACCACATTATACTTTGGAATCTCCACTAGCCAGCTGCATGCTGAAGGAGTGAAGTTATTCGTGTTATGGGCATCTTAATTATAAAACATCTAACTGACTTGAGAAAGGAAGGGGTTCAACCTCTACTAACATGAGAATTTCTGCAAGACCATGTTTTCATTCATTTGTGCCTTCGCTAAAAGATCAATTAACAGTATTTTGATCTCTTTCTTATGGTTCATGTTGAATTACTTAAGTAGAAATTTGGCAGTCATGGCATTATTTAGTGCATTGGTTCTTTATTAGGGGTGCATGAACCATAAGTATTATTTACTATGCATGTTTTTAGAGTTTCTTTGCATTAATATTGCTGGAAAATATTTTCTTATTTTCTGAGAAACCAAAAAATTGGCTAAGTTTGTTTATTTGTATCTTTAATTACTAGGGAGCACAAGGGAGGCCTTGGCCCCAACACAACCACTGATCGAGGGAAATCAGTTGTCTACCATGGAGGAAGAGATGGAGCTGACTTGCCAGTTTTGAGGCTCAAGATTCCCCAGCCTGAGGTATTTGCTGCCTTTACTGGACCTGACGGAGGCCTCACTACAGTGAATCGCGGTGGAGGTGCTGCTGGAGATGGAAACTACAGAGGAGTGGAGAGACATCTCTCAACAGAGGATCCTGATGTGGACTTCATTGATGATGGGAAGGATGAAGGGGCATCGCAAGCAACGGAGCCAAGTAAGGAAGAAGGTGATGGTGTCATGTACTTCAGCAGGAGCTACGGCAACTGCTTTCGCCTGCGAAAATCAGTGCTATCTGCCCCTGTTGACAACTCCTGTGTTAAAATCCGTGCCATGGGCACAGTTTTCCTTTGCAAAGGGGAAAACGGCAAGTGGGAGAAGGAAGGGGGGTCTGGGGAGAATTGGGGGGAGGAAGGAAGAACAACCCATAGCTCTCCGGGAGGTAACTCTAGGGAGAAGGGCAAAGGGGGGATGGGAATGCGCAAATCCTGCAGTGCTCCATCACAACGAGGATGCTGGAGCCTGGGCAGCAATAGGGGAGAAGTTGGAGCAGGTGGTAAGTCAGGGGCCTACTAACCTGCTCCTCTCCTACTGACACTGTACCTCTCACGTAGTGCAACTCATGGGAATGTGTTTAGCATTCTGATTTCCTTTTCTTTGCCTTTGGACTGCAAAAAAAAGTATTGCAGATTTTTGCACCAAATGTAAAGAGATAAGGTCAGAGTGGATACTGGTCAATGCATTCATGATGCAACATTTTTTTGCATGATTTGCATTGTAATTAGGCATTTTTTGTAAGAACGTGGTATTTTAACAAGCTTTACTATCAATTCCAACATTAATGGTTGTTTTTGATTGATTGAAATGACTACAAATAAGAATGATCTAAGAAATATTTCCCCTTCAGCTGCCAAATTTAATTGTTTGGTTTGAAAACTGTTTGAGTTTTTGATTTGGTAGTTTAAAAATCAGCATATTTGAGGTATATCTAATACATGCATGATCAACTTCCATAAGCTCTTTGCTATGTGCGTATGTTAATGATCTTTTGGGATAATGTGGTCTGTTAATAATGCTATTTGCAAGCAATTTGCACTATAAATCATCAAGATTTTTGGAAGGAGAAGTTGGAGCCCTTACTTAAAAGATACTTTATGTTAACAAGAAAGTGGATCTTCTGAGCATTTTCTCCCTATATTTCATATTAAGTAGCTTTTCCCCCACATGCACCATTGTTGTTGTAATATTCATTTGTTGCCTTTTACAGGAAGCTCAGAAGAAGTGCATTCATACAAATGTCATGTTAAAAGTTATGATCTATCGAAAGATTTATTTACATTTAAATAATTGGCCTATTAAGTTTGGTTATATTCAAATAATTGTTATTGTAATCTGCTAGGATTAAAATCATCATATATACTTCCCTTTGGTCACTGATTCAGATGAAGGATGCATTTGATGAAATTAATTTAAATGCCATCTCAGTAAAATCTATATTTTCATTGCTGTCCCTCAGATTTATCATTAAAATGTTTCTTAATCTTTATGTGAAAGTTACGTTGCCTCTTTCATTACAAAAAGTGATGTATCATGTTTTTGCTCTTGCAGAAATCTTATCTAATTATTGAAAGTTTTCCTTCATTAGTTTTGTGTGTTGGCAATTAATCTTCTTTTTGATGTAGTGTAAAAGCTTTTAACTTTTAAGTCATACTCTAGATGCTTAGTAAGCAAGGTGAGTAGGATTTCCTTTCATTGTTGCCCTTTACCATCAGATGTACTTATGTAAGCAACCTACATAGGTAAGTGTTGGAAAAGGTAAACGTTTCAAGGAATCAAAGGTCCAGGATAAAAGTATTAAACTTAGTTAGTGGAGATACATTCCATGTTGCTTACAAAGCATTTGGAAAATGGAGTGAAATGGACTAGGCATGGTGGCTCAAATGTTATAACATCTACTTAATAGAGGTAGACATTGAGTTAAGTATCAGTCATGCCAATATATTTTACCTCCTTAGGTTGTTTAGCTTTTGCCTAAATGTGCAAAGTTAAAAGCTTTTATGCCATGTAATGTAAGATTATTTCTATAACATAAAGCTGACAAAAGAAACTAGCAATAATTTGTTAAGATATCTGCATGGAACTAAAAATAATGGATCAATTGCTTCAGAATGTGTTGATTTCACTGATTTCAGCAGTAAAATTGATTCACAAGGAAGCTTATTAAGAGCCAAATGAAAGTAGAACTTATTCTGGTGTTTTACATATTCTGGTAATTTTGGTGTGCTGATCATGAGTATGATCATCATTTTCTGAAAGTAAATTATCATGAAAATAATAATTGTCATATTTTAGAAATAGTTTGTTTTCACAAAAACAAAATTTTATAAATGAAAGAGCATTAAAGCTTTAAATTATTTTTTTTTGTTTCCTTATGTTTGGTAAATAATAGATGTTAACATAAGGCATGAAATACAACTATGGTTGTCTTGATAATAATGTAATTTAATAGAATGAATGGTGGTCATATTCATGCTCAGCTCACCAAGATGAATAACAGTAAGTACTATAATTCTTCTTTCATTTGACTTTTGATGCCAAAATAGGTATCCTCGCTAGTAGGGTGGATAAGTTGCTAAATATCTGCCCAGAAAGTGGAGGATTTCAAGTCCCAGTCACAATTTTCACTTCTAATTATCCTTAACCTTTATGTCTTAATTACATATCATTTCATATGATCAAAAAACTTAGATATTAATATTCTAAATTTTTCTGTTTATCATAAAATGGTCAATGAAAATTGCAGTATACCACAGAAAAGTTGCCAAGTATACTGGTTTTCGAATGTCAGCATTCATTTTCATAGACCTAACTCAAAAATATTGGAAGAGTTCTCATTGAAAGTAGTTATAAAAAATGGTGACTTTCATGTGATGAATAATACTTCAATACTTCAAAACATTTGGTTTCAATTGAATCGATTTGAGACTCAGTTACTAATAAATATCTCCAGGTAATTGATAATCAGCTAGTTTCCCCTCCATATAATGAGTAAAAGTTTGATGGATTTTATGATTGATCCTTGAGGGATTTAAGTTAGGTGATTCAAAATGAAGTTTCTGGAAGAGTGTTTTCTTTACACTTAAAGTTTACATTGCTCTACTTATGTTAAAATCTTCACCGAAAAAATTTGAGTGATGCACAACCACTCCATTTAGCTCCTTTACATTCTAACTTAGATGGATAAAGCATTCTAGCAGTTAGAGCACAGATAAATTGCTCTCCAATGACAATGTTCAGCTGAGAATATTTTTCTTAAAATGCACAAATTTCATCAGTGACTACAACCAGATGCGTTTGTTGCCAACTGCACTTTTGCTATCTTTGTTGCATCCATTCTTTGTGTAAGCTATGCTGCTTTTTTTTAATGATTGTTGTTTATTTCACCCTCCTATTTCACTCTTTCCTCTCTACTTTTTACCTTACTATTATTAGAACAAGGACTATACATGTGTAGGATATCCAGCATATATTTGCTGATGAATTATATGAAATGTGTGACATGTCCAGGAAATTCTAAGAAATTCAACTCAATAAAACTACAATTTTGTTATTACCAAAATTGGATTAAAGTTACTAAAATGTGGATCCTTGGAATTCAAAAATTTTGATTCAGCAATGAATTTTTGCATTGCAGCTAAAGGTTAATCATTGGTCATCATCAATGGTCTTACGTTGAAAGCATAGTTTTTTGTAGCTCCAACCCTTCTTATCCCTTGGCAGTCTCTTCATTCCCTTAGAACTCCCAACTTAAATGCACACCATCACATGTCTCTCGTAATTCAATGTTGGTGAATATTGGTCAAGGAATGAAAATTTGCTTTAAAAGTTGTCTGAAGTCTAAATTCAGAGGCTCAAAGTTACCATTCTATTTCCATTGAATTGCCTTCTTTTTCATGTAATCTTCCAAGTTCGTGAGAGAGTCAACATGAGTTTAACTTAAACCTTCATATTGGTTGCCAAAACGACATCTTTTAAAAGAGTATTTTGAATTTTGGTATACTTAACCAAAGTTTCCAATAATTTAGGCAGAAAATTTGAGAGGAATATTAGGTGTATCTAATGAGTCGTTTTTCCAATGAGAAATCAAGAGCAACGCGTAGTACTTGATGGAATTAGCTCCAACCTAGTTAAGGTAAGCTCAGGCGTCCCGCAGGGAAGCGTAATCGGGCCGATACTGTTTTTAATATATATCAACGATCTTAGCAAAATAATCGATAGTAAAGTTAGGATATTTGCGGANTCTTTACACTAAGATTATTAACGTAGATAATAAAGTAATTTTGTATTAGAATTATTTCACTGCAATATTGAATGAGTAATGCTTTTAAAATAAATTTATTAAGTTGTGATTAATTAAGAGTTTAAATGTATGGAAAATTATAGTTCTAACACATTAAAAAATTGCTTCATAATTCTGCATGGCCCACCCCAAGGTCTCTGCAGCTTTGGACTTAGTCCCCTTCTTCTCTGGGGTTGATACAACCACACCAAGTTGCCTTCCTCAGGGGCTAACCGTCGCTTTCTGGTCAAGTCTCATTTTCGTCCCGTCACTACACATCTTCAGCTTATCTCTGGCAAAATTGTAGGTGACTCTTAACCGGTCTACTAGCTGACTGACATATTCCAGAAGTACAATTTGTTGGTTCTTCTCAGTGCCAGTGGTAGGTATGCCGAAAATCAAGTCAATGGGGAGTCTCATTTCTCTCCTGGTTAATAGCATGTTAGGAGTGTAGCCTGTAGCTTCATGTTGGGAGCTTCTATATGCCAACAAGAAAAGTGGTATCAAACTGTCCCAATTTTGTTGGCTCTGGTCTAGAAACATTGACAGGTGCTGATTCACGGTGTGATTGTGTCTTTCCACCATGCCATCCGACTGAGGACGTAGAGGTGTAGTCCTTGTCTTCTTGATTCCCAATTTATCCATCAAGTGCTTCCATAGTTCTGATTCAAAATTTCGTCCTTGATCAGTGTGAACTTCCAAGGGCACTCCATGGCGGCGTATTACATGCTCCAGCAAAGCTTCACCTACTATAGCTGCCTCTTGACTAGGAAGTGGGACGATCTCCGGCCACTTTGAGAAGTAGTCCATTGCCACCATAAGGTATCTGTTTCTGGATTCCGTCATTGGAAATGGACTCGAAATATCAACCGCTACGCGTTCCCATGGTGCTCCCAAAATTTTCATCATTCCATCATTTTCCCACGTGATCTAGTTCTTGGACCCTTCTTTGATGCACACAAATGACACAGTTTGCATCACTGCTCTACATCTTGCCAATGTCCTGTCGACACCAAAATGACCTCCAGTTTGACTGTCGTGAAGCTCTGTTAGCATGGCATCCACTAGATCCCGAGGGACAATGGTCTGATTGGTGACAGTTTTTCCATTTATGCTTTCCCACTTCCGGATGATCAAGTCTTCACACAAGCTCAAAAAGTCGCTCTGCAACCAGTAGGCTTTCACAGTTGGTCCATATCTTGAAATTTCCTGCCAGCTTGGTCGATGTCTGTTGTCTAACCATTGTCTGACAATTTCTAAGTCTGGGTTGTCACTCTGTTTCTGAGCCACAGTGTCCTTGGTAACTTCTGAGTTTGTTACCGTAAATGTCTTAATTGTTATTCTGTTGAACACTTCCCTATTCACAGCATCTTTTGCTTCTTGCAGAGTACAAAATTTGCATGACTTTTCTGTGCAGGGTCTTCTCGACAGGTCATCAGCATTGTTGTGGCTTTTACCTCTGCGATATTGGATTTCAAACTCGTAAGTTTGCAACTTCTCCAACCAGCGAGCTAATTGGCCTTCCGGGTACTTGAACCTCAGCAGCCACTGTAGAGAAGAATGGTCTGTCCGAATGAGGGAATTCCTTCCATAGAGGAAAGTATGAAAATGGTCCACTGCCTTCACAATTGCAAGAAGCTCCTTCCTCGTTGTGCAGTAATTCCTTTCTGCCTTTCCCAAAGTCTTACTGAAATAAGCGATGACTGCTTCTTCGTTATTTTGTATTTGGGAAAGAACTGCACCAACTCCATGGTGGGAAGCATTAATGTTCAACACAAAAGGGCTGTTATCCACCGGATAAGCCAAAATTGGTGCCGTAATCAGTCATTGCTTTAATTCCTGAAATGCTTGGCTGCATTCGATTGTCCAAATGAACTTTCCCGTTCCCCAAATGTTCTTTACTGTTAAGCCATGCAATGGCTTGGCAATTCGTCCAAAGTCCTTTATGAATTGTTGGTGGTAACTGCACAGTCCCATAAAACTTTTGACTTTGTGTTTGTTCTTTGGTTGTCGCCATTCCTTTACGTCCTGGATTTTGGTTGGATCTGTCTCTATGCCAGCAGATGACACTACATGTCCCAGAAAACTGATTCTCTCTTGAAACAGCGAACATTTCTTCGGAGTAAGCTGGAGTGAGCATTTCTAAGTCTCCCAAAGACATTCTTCAAGTTGACAAGATGCTCGTCAAAATCCCTCCCGACAATCATGACATCATCCAAGTATAACAAGCAAGTTTCCCACATGAGACCTTAGAACCAACTCCATCAGTCTTTCGAATGTAGCTGGGGCATTGCATAAACCAAAGGCCATCATGTTGAATTGATATAGCCCCTTTCCTGTAGAAGATACTGTCTTCTCTTTATCATCTTTGTGCATTTCCACCTGCCAATAGCCACTCTTCGGATCCAGCTTTGAAAACCATTTGGCCCTGAATAATGTGTTGAGAATGTCATAATCCAAGGTAGTGGAAAACTGTCTTTCTTGGTGATGTCGTTCAGTTTTCTGTAGTCTACACATAGTCCCATCCTTTTTTGTGACCAATACTACCGGGGATGACCATGGACTATAGGATTCTTCAATCACTCAATACTCCAACATGCTCTGAATATTCTTGTTCAATTCGTGCTGTTTTGCGAACGGAAATCATCGAGGTGGTTGACGAATCGGTTGCGCTCTCTCAATGTTAATCTGATGTTGTACCAGATTCGTTCGGCCTGTGATTTTGTTAGTGGCAAAAAGATCGGCTTCCTCTACAATAAATTTTGTTCCTTTTTCTAATACCTTCGAAGGGAGATGGTTTCATGTCTTCTTAAAGTTATCCACAAGTTTTTTTTATGTCTTCCGAGTTGTTACACTCCCTGTCAGACTCAATATTGCAGCATGTCACTCGCACAATAGGTTTGCAAACTCCCAATTCTTCGCCATTTTTCAACATTGCCCTGTTGTCCGACAAGTTTGCCACTTTTACGGTCACGATATTATTCAGTTTGACCAAAGTCCTGGCAATCAGTAGTCCATTCTTGGTCTTCGTTGGTTCAATAACTACAACTCCTTCTTCCGGGACATTCTTCTCTTATCGAGCTTGAACCACAACTTCCAAATTTGGGGGAATGCTCAAGTCTTCATTTATGAGAACTTTGGTCCGTTTGATTGATGACACAGATGATGAAACAAAATTTCTTCATTACCAATTCGAAGTAACTCGTTCTGGAAGTCTACCACAAAGTTGAAGTCTGTCATGATGTCCAGGCCTAATATAAATTCGTCCATGATATCGGCGACAAGCACTTTAGTTTCGATTTCTATGCTTCCCAAGATGATCTTGGCAGAGGTTTCCCCACATATGGCGAATTGTTCTCCACTAACTGTATCCAACATTGCTTATTTCGATAAACGGGTCACTGGTCGGGTAAAAGTCATGTCCAGTCTCATCACTGATCTGGTCACTCCCGTATCGGTGGTAAAATCGCAAGGCCACCCATTTGCAAAGCCTGACAAAATAAGGCTTCCGTTGCTCTTCTTGATGGCTGAGATTTTAATTCTAGGGGCTTGAACCCTGTTCGCCAGCATGCACCCCCTTATACTGGCTACTCGGTGTTTCCCGAACCTGTCTTGTGTGCCTGACTCGGGCTACATCTTCGGTTGTTCCTTTCGGCGGAATGAAAGTGTTAGCTGCAATCTCTACTAATACGCCTTCCTCTTCCGCAGGAATAGCATTTAATCTCTGTTTTGAGTTCTTGACATACTTGGCAGGTTTTTCAAACTCTCCACAATTTCACGCAATGTCTTCCCTAGGTCCAGCCCTTCATCCTGGTCTGACAACGGATCTGAAAATTTGATCTCCCGCACTCTGTCTCGTTGGAGTAATTTCCGGCGGCTTCGTATTCTAATGCTCGTAGGATTGCATCAGCTAGGTTCACCATCCTCGAGGTCACCAAAAATCTTTGAGTTTCAGGATTCCGAAGTCCATCTTGGAAGGTTGTAACGGCCAAATCTTGAACGATGTCCTCAGGTGCATGCGGATAAGCTAATCTCGTCATTCTTTCCACCTCGGCCCCATATTCCTGTAGTGTTTCTGTCGACAGCTGAGCACTACATTTCAGATGGGTTTTGTACACTTGAACGAGATGGCTCTGCCCAAAACAAAGCTCTAGGGCAGCTACTACAGACGAGTAATTGTTTTGGTTTATTTTGGAAATATTTTGCAAGACATCCAAAGCCTTTTCCTTGCAGAGCCATTATCAAATTTGTGAGTTTTTCTTGTTCTGTTCAGTCGTTACTAGAAGTAGCTACCTCAAATTGTCGTTTATACATATTCCATGAAGTTTCTCAGTCAAAGGTTGGCGGTTTGACGGTTCTTGTGGAAGTCGAAACTGTAGAGATGTTGCAAGGACTCATACCTGCTTCAATACGTTCTTCCAAGCTGTCAATGCGTTGTGCCAACTCTTTTGCCTCCTGTTGTGTGGTTTTAGCCTGTTCTTCCACACTGCCTGTTTTCTGCATCATAGAACCTTGAGAGACTGTCATCATTTGTACGAGCTGCTCAAAACATTCCTTTTCTTCTTTTTTTTCTTGAGCTCGGAGGTCCTCCTCTTTTTTTTTTTTCTTGTGCTCTGCGTTCCTACTCATTTTGTTTTTCACGTAACTGATCCTCTTTATCTAGGCTGAACTTCTCCATCAGCATTTCAAACATCTCCTTCGCCTCTGCCATATTGCCGTAATCAGTAGAATGAGTTTTCTCCATAAATCACTTACAGTTTTGCAAATCTTTACTCACTTATCCCACTTCTGACACCAAAATTGTTACATACCCTTAGGTTCAGGGATAAGTGAGCAAAAATAGAAAAAACAAAAACACCGCCCTTTATTGTAAGAACTTTTATAAAGTCCACTCTGTTCACCGCCCTTTCAAGATGTCTGCCATCATCTCTCCTCCAACAATCACTCCCTTTCATATCCACAACTGTCTCATTGCTACAACACTTGTTTCCACAACTGTCTCATTGCTACAACATTGTTTTATGACTTGTCCTATGTTTGTACTCCACAAATCATTATGGACCAATAAAGATTATATTATATATTATTATATAAATTCTGCCTGGCAAAGTGTTAATAGTTATGATACAATAAATTATATATTTCTGGGTATATTTCAGTAGAATTCCCTAAACAATCTATTTTAGTAGAACTAAATTGTATAAGGGGTTTATTTGTTCCCTCGGATTTCTAGGGATTATATAGATGTATTCATTTTTGTATCAGCTAATAAGAATTAAATGCATGCATTATCCTTCCATAGTTTAGGGATTTCATTGTGATTTTCAAATGACGCAAGTGAAACATTTGCCAGCTTCAGTGGCTGAGGGGATGGAAGCATGCTTATGCTCCAACTCTAAGGTTCTGGGTTTTGAGTCCCAACTGATATTATATTTCTGGTTAATGAATATTTGTGTGGATGTCTGTTTACCATGTATCCGATCCTGTTTGGATGGAATGTTTATATCACTGTAGTTGTCTACTAAAAGTATGTTTGTGGGAGTATGGGGAAATAAATAAATATCACGATTTTGAATTGCATAGAGTATTATGAAAATATAATTTGTTGAAATTTTTAAATTAAATTTCTATTTCCCTTTTGATAAAAAACACATCATTTTAATCATGAAAATTTACTTGGGTTTATAACTTTACCATTGAATTGAAAGTAAAAGGTTTAGATTTTTGAATATTTAGGAAAAAGGGAACAGATTTTATTGTATTTTAGACATTTTACATTTAAGTTAAGGAAATTATCTAGTGTTGTACTCATAAGTAGGGGAAAGAGAAGCTGAGGTAAAACACCACATTATACTTTGGAATCTCCACTAGCCAGCTGCATGCTGAAGGAGTGAAGTTATTCGTGTTATGGGCATCTTAATTATAAAACATCTAACTGACTTGAGAAAGGAAGGGGTTCAACCTCTACTAACATGAGAATTTCTGCAAGACCATGTTTTCATTCATTTGTGCCTTCGCTAAAAGATCAATTAACAGTATTTTGATCTCTTTCTTATGGTTCATGTTGAATTACTTAAGTAGAAATTTGGCAGTCATGGCATTATTTAGTGCATTGGTTCTTTATTAGGGGTGCATGAACCATAAGTATTATTTACTATGCATGTTTTTAGAGTTTCTTTGCATTAATATTGCTGGAAAATATTTTCTTATTTTCTGAGAAACCAAAAAATTGGCTAAGTTTGTTTATTTGTATCTTTAATTACTAGGGAGCACAAGGGAGGCCTTGGCCCCAACACAACCACTGATCGAGGGAAATCAGTTGTCTACCATGGAGGAAGAGATGGAGCTGACTTGCCAGTTTTGAGGCTCAAGATTCCCCAGCCTGAGGTATTTGCTGCCTTTACTGGACCTGACGGAGGCCTCACTACAGTGAATCGCGGTGGAGGTGCTGCTGGAGATGGAAACTACAGAGGAGTGGAGAGACATCTCTCAACAGAGGATCCTGATGTGGACTTCATTGATGATGGGAAGGATGAAGGGGCATCGCAAGCAACGGAGCCAAGTAAGGAAGAAGGTGATGGTGTCATGTACTTCAGCAGGAGCTACGGCAACTGCTTTCGCCTGCGAAAATCAGTGCTATCTGCCCCTGTTGACAACTCCTGTGTTAAAATCCGTGCCATGGGCACAGTTTTCCTTTGCAAAGGGGAAAACGGCAAGTGGGAGAAGGAAGGGGGGTCTGGGGAGAATTGGGGGGAGGAAGGAAGAACAACCCATAGCTCTCCGGGAGGTAACTCTAGGGAGAAGGGCAAAGGGGGGATGGGAATGCGCAAATCCTGCAGTGCTCCATCACAACGAGGATGCTGGAGCCTGGGCAGCAATAGGGGAGAAGTTGGAGCAGGTGGTAAGTCAGGGGCCTACTAACCTGCTCCTCTCCTACTGACACTGTACCTCTCACGTAGTGCAACTCATGGGAATGTGTTTAGCATTCTGATTTCCTTTTCTTTGCCTTTGGACTGCAAAAAAAAGTATTGCAGATTTTTGCACCAAATGTAAAGAGATAAGGTCAGAGTGGATACTGGTCAATGCATTCATGATGCAACATTTTTTTGCATGATTTGCATTGTAATTAGGCATTTTTTGTAAGAACGTGGTATTTTAACAAGCTTTACTATCAATTCCAACATTAATGGTTGTTTTTGATTGATTGAAATGACTACAAATAAGAATGATCTAAGAAATATTTCCCCTTCAGCTGCCAAATTTAATTGTTTGGTTTGAAAACTGTTTGAGTTTTTGATTTGGTAGTTTAAAAATCAGCATATTTGAGGTATATCTAATACATGCATGATCAACTTCCATAAGCTCTTTGCTATGTGCGTATGTTAATGATCTTTTGGGATAATGTGGTCTGTTAATAATGCTATTTGCAAGCAATTTGCACTATAAATCATCAAGATTTTTGGAAGGAGAAGTTGGAGCCCTTACTTAAAAGATACTTTATGTTAACAAGAAAGTGGATCTTCTGAGCATTTTCTCCCTATATTTCATATTAAGTAGCTTTTCCCCCACATGCACCATTGTTGTTGTAATATTCATTTGTTGCCTTTTACAGGAAGCTCAGAAGAAGTGCATTCATACAAATGTCATGTTAAAAGTTATGATCTATCGAAAGATTTATTTACATTTAAATAATTGGCCTATTAAGTTTGGTTATATTCAAATAATTGTTATTGTAATCTGCTAGGATTAAAATCATCATATATACTTCCCTTTGGTCACTGATTCAGATGAAGGATGCATTTGATGAAATTAATTTAAATGCCATCTCAGTAAAATCTATATTTTCATTGCTGTCCCTCAGATTTATCATTAAAATGTTTCTTAATCTTTATGTGAAAGTTACGTTGCCTCTTTCATTACAAAAAGTGATGTATCATGTTTTTGCTCTTGCAGAAATCTTATCTAATTATTGAAAGTTTTCCTTCATTAGTTTTGTGTGTTGGCAATTAATCTTCTTTTTGATGTAGTGTAAAAGCTTTTAACTTTTAAGTCATACTCTAGATGCTTAGTAAGCAAGGTGAGTAGGATTTCCTTTCATTGTTGCCCTTTACCATCAGATGTACTTATGTAAGCAACCTACATAGGTAAGTGTTGGAAAAGGTAAACGTTTCAAGGAATCAAAGGTCCAGGATAAAAGTATTAAACTTAGTTAGTGGAGATACATTCCATGTTGCTTACAAAGCATTTGGAAAATGGAGTGAAATGGACTAGGCATGGTGGCTCAAATGTTATAACATCTACTTAATAGAGGTAGACATTGAGTTAAGTATCAGTCATGCCAATATATTTTACCTCCTTAGGTTGTTTAGCTTTTGCCTAAATGTGCAAAGTTAAAAGCTTTTATGCCATGTAATGTAAGATTATTTCTATAACATAAAGCTGACAAAAGAAACTAGCAATAATTTGTTAAGATATCTGCATGGAACTAAAAATAATGGATCAATTGCTTCAGAATGTGTTGATTTCACTGATTTCAGCAGTAAAATTGATTCACAAGGAAGCTTATTAAGAGCCAAATGAAAGTAGAACTTATTCTGGTGTTTTACATATTCTGGTAATTTTGGTGTGCTGATCATGAGTATGATCATCATTTTCTGAAAGTAAATTATCATGAAAATAATAATTGTCATATTTTAGAAATAGTTTGTTTTCACAAAAACAAAATTTTATAAATGAAAGAGCATTAAAGCTTTAAATTATTTTTTTTTGTTTCCTTATGTTTGGTAAATAATAGATGTTAACATAAGGCATGAAATACAACTATGGTTGTCTTGATAATAATGTAATTTAATAGAATGAATGGTGGTCATATTCATGCTCAGCTCACCAAGATGAATAACAGTAAGTACTATAATTCTTCTTTCATTTGACTTTTGATGCCAAAATAGGTATCCTCGCTAGTAGGGTGGATAAGTTGCTAAATATCTGCCCAGAAAGTGGAGGATTTCAAGTCCCAGTCACAATTTTCACTTCTAATTATCCTTAACCTTTATGTCTTAATTACATATCATTTCATATGATCAAAAAACTTAGATATTAATATTCTAAATTTTTCTGTTTATCATAAAATGGTCAATGAAAATTGCAGTATACCACAGAAAAGTTGCCAAGTATACTGGTTTTCGAATGTCAGCATTCATTTTCATAGACCTAACTCAAAAATATTGGAAGAGTTCTCATTGAAAGTAGTTATAAAAAATGGTGACTTTCATGTGATGAATAATACTTCAATACTTCAAAACATTTGGTTTCAATTGAATCGATTTGAGACTCAGTTACTAATAAATATCTCCAGGTAATTGATAATCAGCTAGTTTCCCCTCCATATAATGAGTAAAAGTTTGATGGATTTTATGATTGATCCTTGAGGGATTTAAGTTAGGTGATTCAAAATGAAGTTTCTGGAAGAGTGTTTTCTTTACACTTAAAGTTTACATTGCTCTACTTATGTTAAAATCTTCACCGAAAAAATTTGAGTGATGCACAACCACTCCATTTAGCTCCTTTACATTCTAACTTAGATGGATAAAGCATTCTAGCAGTTAGAGCACAGATAAATTGCTCTCCAATGACAATGTTCAGCTGAGAATATTTTTCTTAAAATGCACAAATTTCATCAGTGACTACAACCAGATGCGTTTGTTGCCAACTGCACTTTTGCTATCTTTGTTGCATCCATTCTTTGTGTAAGCTATGCTGCTTTTTTTTAATGATTGTTGTTTATTTCACCCTCCTATTTCACTCTTTCCTCTCTACTTTTTACCTTACTATTATTAGAACAAGGACTATACATGTGTAGGATATCCAGCATATATTTGCTGATGAATTATATGAAATGTGTGACATGTCCAGGAAATTCTAAGAAATTCAACTCAATAAAACTACAATTTTGTTATTACCAAAATTGGATTAAAGTTACTAAAATGTGGATCCTTGGAATTCAAAAATTTTGATTCAGCAATGAATTTTTGCATTGCAGCTAAAGGTTAATCATTGGTCATCATCAATGGTCTTACGTTGAAAGCATAGTTTTTTGTAGCTCCAACCCTTCTTATCCCTTGGCAGTCTCTTCATTCCCTTAGAACTCCCAACTTAAATGCACACCATCACATGTCTCTCGTAATTCAATGTTGGTGAATATTGGTCAAGGAATGAAAATTTGCTTTAAAAGTTGTCTGAAGTCTAAATTCAGAGGCTCAAAGTTACCATTCTATTTCCATTGAATTGCCTTCTTTTTCATGTAATCTTCCAAGTTCGTGAGAGAGTCAACATGAGTTTAACTTAAACCTTCATATTGGTTGCCAAAACGACATCTTTTAAAAGAGTATTTTGAATTTTGGTATACTTAACCAAAGTTTCCAATAATTTAGGCAGAAAATTTGAGAGGAATATTAGGTGTATCTAATGAGTCGTTTTTCCAATGAGAAATCAAGAGCAACGCGTAGTACTTGATGGAATTAGCTCCAACCTAGTTAAGGTAACCTCAGGCGTCCCGCAGGGAAGCGTAATCGGGCCGATACTGTTTTTAATATATATCAACGATCTTAGCAAAATAATCGATAGTAAAGTTAGGATATTTGCGGACGATACGGTAATTTACAGAGAGATTGAGAGAGAAGAGGATAGATTGATCCTTTCGAATGACTTAAATAAAATTGCAAAA
>KZ308900.1:17597-41680 GCA_000376725.2 Ladona fulva | reverse complement strand
CCCATTTATCCTTAAAGGTATCTTTGCTATGCCTGAATATTATTCCTCTCCTGTTCATTATGCCATAATAATATTCCTTGCTCTACTGAAAACCTCTATCAATTCAAATGTTGTATTATTTTAATATTTGACTGATGAAATCATATTTAATTTTATTGGTCAATTATGTATAGAGAAAGGCATAGAAGAATAGAGATTAAAAGTAGATTTTTTTCTATTCTATCTAATTTTCTATCTTCAATTATCATTAGCTATTGATCTGTAAAATATTGAATTACCTCCAAATTGTATGAAATAAGTATCAAACTGTGACACATTGATATGCAATCAATGTTATTTCTCTATCAGAGCATCCTGTCATTTGCCATGGAAGCATGAGGATTTAATGACTCATGAAATTTAAAGCAAATGAAAATATAGAATTGAAGTTTAAATTAAACCAGTGAGTGTTAAATATTCAAAGTATTTTTATTTTTATACCAACAAGTATAGCTGAAAATCATTCTTTAAGTTAACCAATGTGGGTTTTGTTAAAATTTTGTGTGAAGATAGAATGTTATTTACAAATCTGGATTTTACTATTTTTTTATCTATAATGATTGCATTTTTTGGATGCTCTGAGGAGAACTTAGAAAATAAGGTGTAAAGCCATGCATGGATAATAGGATACTTATTTGCTGTGGATGCCTAATGGACGCATTAGCTTTTTGGGACAAAAGTTTTATGAAAAATTAATATTATTGTATTCGAAGTGAACATCATCTTGCCTTTTGGTACTCTCTAAGTATATAGTTAAACTTTTTAAAAGTATTCAGAGAATCCAGGTTAAAAATCAGATGATGCCCAACATGTCAAGTTCAACATATTCAGATATTAGGAATTTCTCTCTTCCTATATTTTTAAGTTTTGATTTATTATCATAATTATATTTTTAATAACAATCATTTCTTATTTGAGTGAATTTCTGTTTTATAATCACCCCTTGTAAGTTTTTAACATGTCCTAAGCAGGATTCTAATCCAGATCTTAGGTGTTTTCAAGCAAGTATGCTAACCCCTTTGGGTCTGAAGTACAGGAATTGCAGTTAAAATCTTATTTATTTTCATAGGTGTACATATAAACTTTGAGTCAAAAAGCACTTTGAAAATAAAACTTTTTTATTGGAAACTTATATGAGTGCTCGATCTTTTTTTTAACTTTGGCTGTTTGGAACACCTTTATTTTGGCTCAGCATCCGAAGGAAAAGGAGAGTCAGCTAAAAGGAGTTCTAGGGCTGGAGGAGGAGCATCTAGCAATCGTGGGGAATCTTCCATACCAACATCAAAATCAACTGGAAATGTGGTTGGAGAGACTGGGCCTGGAAGGCCCAAGCTTCCTGTTGTTGAGGCACATCAGAGACATGCTCTCACTCTGCTCCGAATGGAGGACCTGTTGGTCAATGGGGTTTCTGGAGAAGGTGCTCCAGAGAAAGGGCTGGATGCAGTTGATCTGTGCCATCGCCTCGTAGAATTTGCTACTCGTCTAACTGCAGCCAAGCGCCACATACTGGAAGATCCAGAGTTATATGTGGATGAAGCAGAGGGCCTGACTGGAGCCCCTGCAAAGGCAGAGCAGCGTGGACGCCGCAGGAAAGTATGTGAAAGGCTGGCATCAGTTCCAGGAAAGTTAGATCATGCCTCTGTTGTTGCTTATGTAGTGGGAGAGTTTACAGGTGAGGAGGAAGTGGTTGATGCATCAAAGGCTACTTTATGTGAGGAGGAAACAGAATTAGAAGAAGGTGAAGATAAAAATGGCAGTGAAAAGTTGATGTCTTCTAGCCTAACGAAAGAAACATTCCTGGTTCAAAGCGATGTTCTCGAGGGAAAGGAGGCATCTGTTGGGAAGGTTCCAAAAAGTAAGAAAGAAACTGCAGAAAAGAAAGAAGAGGATGATGTGAATGGTTGGGTAGACAAAGATGGATTGACAAATGTGGAAGATTCTATCAACCCAGTGGCCACAGAGTTGTTTGAGACAGGGCTCTGAAAGAGCACGGTAATGTTTCACGCAATGAGTTATTTTCTTACTTTTTAGGTGATAACTGATAATATTCAGATGCTAATATCTTATGGAATATAAAATCTGTGAGGATATTTTTAGTTCTATTTATCATCGGTTTTTGTTGAAGTATATGTTGGCTCAAGTAGGTTGAATGATTTATTGTTATGAGAAGGAATATGCATTTGATATATTCTTATGTAGTTGGCAACATTCCTTGTGATTTACCTATGTGTAATTTGTTTTGTAGATGTTAATGTTATATATCACATACTGAAGCTCTACATATATATCCTATAAAACTCTTTTAGTGCTGCTTTAAAGAGGGCTTCTTTCGCTAAAATTTCAGTGAGGTACAAATTTTGTTAGTTCTTGTTACAAGCATTGCAGTACTCAGTATTTTCTCCACAGACATGATAAAAACCAAGTTTTAATTATGCTAATAACTGCCAAGTTTCTACATTCCCACAATAAGGATGTTTTTTTACCTACAAGGTTAGTGAAGCAGCAGTATTTTGTATCAGTTAGTTTTTGTGAATGTAGATATAGTATCTTTGTTATTACCCCAAATTTTTAGCAAGCTTCAAGTTTAATGGACACAATAGTATTTATGCATCTCTTTTATGTGTCTGAAACAGTTTATTTTGATACATCTCTTTCAATTAGTAAATTGACAGATCATTGCATGACTATTAAATTGGTAAACTCTCGATTGTCTGTAATGTAAGTAATCTGTTCCTCTACTATACAAAAGTAGCTTTTATTATCACCAATCTCACAAATACCTAATTCTCTTGTTTAGATGCCTTTTTATACATTTGACCAACTGATTGTGAAGAGTGATAAAACAGTAATCTTTATTTAGCTTTCAGAAAGCACATGATTAACCATACTGCATGACAATCTAACAAGAGACAAATTTGGTCTTTTCAGACCATAGTATTTTTGGTTGTTATATTTCTTAATTGTTATTGTTATGTGAGTACATCACACAAATTAAATTTATGTACATCCAAAATGAATGCATGACTTATAATGAGATTTTACTATTTATGAGGGTTTTTCCAATATTTATTAAGAAAAGGAAAAACTTTGGTTCTGATTTTTCCAATTTTCAAGTTTACTATTAATTTATAGTTGGAGTTTTATTGCTATAGAGATTAAAAGTAGATTTTTTTCTATTCTATCTAATTTTCTATCTTCAATTATCATTAGCTATTGATCTGTAAAATATTGAATTACCTCCAAATTGTATGAAATAAGTATCAAACTGTGACACATTGATATGCAATCAATGTTATTTCTCTATCAGAGCATCCTGTCATTTGCCATGGAAGCATGAGGATTTAATGACTCATGAAATTTAAAGCAAATGAAAATATAGAATTGAAGTTTAAATTAAACCAGTGAGTGTTAAATATTCAAAGTATTTTTATTTTTATACCAANAGAAAGAATTTTTACTTTCTAGAAATTTTTATAATTTTTTGTTCTTGAGGATAATTTCTTAACAGTAAAATAAGGTATTTGTCATTAAGAGTTTCACGGTGAAGAGTGAAAATGTTCAATTACTGTATCATTGAAAATTCTTTCAGGAACTTGTTAGATTATTTTTTAATTTTGTTTCTTCTCTGAAATGGTGAGGGTGAGTTGTATGCTGCTAGCAACTTAAAAATATTTCAATCTGCAAACTCTTTTTCAGAAACTGACTTAAGTTTGGCATGCAAACTCATAGGGTTTGAATTGAGAAAAAAGTAAGTGAGGTATAGTTATTCAAGTTTGTTCGTATGTAATTAAAAAATTAAATTGCCTTTTTCAGGTTCATTTGTTACATTTTATCCTATATAGAGGAAAGCTGTTTGTTTCTTTATCTGCATCATTTGTCTTATGCTAGGTTTGGAATTTTCTAATGTTGTTAGTTTGTATCTATAAAGCAGTTCATCTCAACAGTCTTCATTATCTGTTATCCCTCTGTATCATTTCTAAATCTCTGCTTCCCAAAGAAGTATGAGCCAAATCATTAAATAATTTATTTGATATTTTGTAACATTTTATCTTTAATCACAGTTTTTTATTAATTTATGTTTCTTTTTTTGCTTAAGTATTCTATTTGGTATTTTTAACTTGCTCCTTCATTTCCATTATTATATTCAGGTAATATTGGCCATTCATTGCTTAATTTGATATCTTCTCTCCCTATCTCTTAATATCTTATGTCATATACTTAAGTAACTTGTACACTTCTACTAACTTCCTAATCATGCACACTGCAAAACTCTGTTATAAGCTGCTAATTTTAAAAGTAATGTGTAGCAATTATATGTCTAAATCTGTTCCTTTCCAAACCTTTTGCATGCCATTCCTTTAAGGATTACCTGACGTAAGTTTTGTAAGCAGTATCTCTTTCTTGCAGTTATTCTCTGATAGTTTTCTTTGTGAAAATTACTTGTTTCCTCTTTATATGTATATATACATATATATCTCCAGTCTTTGCATAGATTCTTAGTTGTTGATTTAGTTAATCTATTTTGGTCTAAAGGCTTAAAAAGATTTTTTATAGGCCTCCCATTGGGTCAAAGACCTTTTCTTGATTAATGAGATCTTATTGTTTCTGTTTCCCCTATCTGTGATGTTTTAGTGCAAATGTGTCATTGACACAAGACTACCCTGCTTTGAATCACTTGGGTACATTGTACTTATGATTTGTTATATTGTCTACTATCCTATGCCTCCCGGGAGTCTTCCAGCAGTAGCAGTGAAAGTAAGCCCTTGACTATTCTCAAACGTGTTTAAAATTTCTCATAGAGTGATGTCAAGTGTTTCAGCTTTAAAGGGGCTCCATCATGCATTAAGTATTTGTCGAATATTTTAGTGATACCCCCCAGGAAGTAGGGTGTTTTCATATTTCATTCATTAGAGTCCCTCTAATTTGTACACCAATAATCGTAAAGTTCAGTTAATTTGAACAATTTTTGGGAGATTTTAAAAATTCAAAACGTTGTATTTGGCTGAATGTTAGGGATTATTGGAACCAAAATAAAAATCAAACATAATAAAACCACTCTTACATTAACTTCTACAATAGTATGGTACAAATTACTGTTGTTTGGATGATTTACTCTACTGTATCAAATAAAAAATTATTGAGTTTTGCAAAACTAAAAATTACTGTGTGATTAATTAATAACATAATTATATGTAAAATAATTAAAGTGATTTGAATGGATTTTTACAGAAATTATGCAATTTTTCGGTTAAACCAAAAGTTTTGCAATGTGAACAGTATCTGGCCGCAATTAGTTCTGATTAGTGGGACTCTACTGACTTCTCTCAGTATGTACCCTCTTATTTTTTCTCTCATAGTTGTTACCTTGGTTATTTTAAAATCTTGTCTGTCATCTGGTACAATTTTTGTTATGTGATTCCATTTCTATATGTATTGTTTTTGTTATTTTTTTTCTTTATTGCTTTCTTCTTTCTCTTTGACCCTCCGATATAGTGTTAAACTTAAATTAACTTTTTTGCCACACCATCTTAATTGCTTTATGTTTCAGTTTTACTTTTCACCTTTCCCTTCACTTTTCACCTTTCTCCAAACAGCTTATAGTCCTCAAAGTCATAATTTAAACATTTTTGTAAGTATATTTTTTACCCAGTCTTTCAATTATTCTATCACAGATAGGTAATATGTAAGCACAAATGTCTCATGTTGTAATACTTCTGATGTAATGCACTTTACATATAGTTCAACACTCATTTTACAACCATGGATCAGATAATTGAGAGTATACCTTGCACTCACTCAAGCTATTGATTCAGGTAAAGCATTAGTTGCATTTATACTTAGTATTTGTTGATATCAATGCATTTGTTGATGTTAATGTCATTGCATTAGTTACTCTGTGAACACTAATCAGTATTTCTTTAATTGGTCTATAGGAAAAGTTTATGCTTGAAATTGGTTCTTTAGCAAATGTGCTAAACTGGAGTTAACTAAATGAAAGCTCTTTGTTAAAATTTCCTACCAAGTATATAGTTAAACTGCAGATACTTTTACCTTGTAGCTTATTACGCAGCTGATTGCTTCCTACTTCATACTAGGCATCAAAGTTCCACAGTTGTTATGGTCCCTTCTTCGAGGAAAGGAGGTGACTCTTCTTTATAAGATATATTCTTCTGAATATTGGATTACCCTTGTTCATGGACTCCATTCAGGAACCATATGAGTTATCTCATAACCCACTGGTTATTGTGCAATTAGAACTTATTTCTCATCATTTTAATGAAACGGATGTTAATGGTTTTCCTAGTGAGAATGTGTTTGAATGAAATACATTTTATTTCTATGATTTTGTCATAAACTTCTTAGGGCAAAGTTCCAAAAAGCAATATTTAGTCTTTGGCTTTTGTGATTGAGTTATACTATATTATTGCAAAAAAAAGATGCTGATTCCTCATCCTTACTTTCTATTCTAATGGCATAGACAAAACACAGAACTGCAATTGTTAATTGGCTAAATATGGGTTGAAAATTGTAATTATTACAGAAAAGTAATAGCTGTATTTTTATCTTATCATTTGAGCAATTTATTGAACCTTATAATGCATTAAAATTAGATTCAATATTTGTTCATTTCTTGTGAAATAAATTAGTGTGGCTTTTCAAATTTTTATAATATCTTTCATTGATGTATTTTGCAGCATTCCCAAACCTGAGAGACTTTTTTCTTACTGTGTATTGTGTTCAACTGATGGACATCAAGTGACTTAGGCCCAAAACATTACACACATTGATATATTTCTTTTTTTAAACATAGCTGTAACACCAACTACATCTTTATATCAGTTTGTCAGTTGCTGAACCCAGTGAAGTTTAAGGATAAACAAGTAAGAATTGTCAGTGTGACTGGGACTTGAACCCAGGAAACCACAGAAATATCACAAGGAGTCAAATCCATCATGTTTGCATGAATATTCACGCAATCATTAATTTCATAATTGAAATTTTTATTATAGTTCTTTGAGGGTACATACATAATGATTCACGAATAATTGTCCTCACTGTAAAACTAAGTTCATTGCGCATTTAAACGTAATATGCAGAAAATTGCTCACTGGGAAAGTTGCATATCTTACTTGAACACAATATGCATTTCCACTACATTTTGATAGTAGAGTTAGATTTTGTTAAATTTTAATGGAATAAATTTGATATTTATCTATCATCGTCACAAAATTTGATGAATTTTGATCAAGTATACTTTTTTTATTTTAGTAGTATTATTAACATGTATACAATATTATTAACATAGTTATCTAAGGAAGTTTTCCCCTCAAATCTTTGAAACTCAAGACTCATTTCACAAAACATAATTTATTATGCATGACAAATTATGTCTTTGTTATGCATCAGTTATCTGATAATACCTCAAATACACATTAGGTTGCATTTTTTTATCATTTTAATAATATAAATAATCTGAAAAATATAAAGATGTTGAAATTAATTGCCACAAGGTTTGATTGTCTCCATTTAAATTCTTCTAGAGGTGTTACTTAGTTCAAATATTGATTTCAGACCAGATTTTGTATAATCTCTATTATTTTATCTGTTAGAGTAAGCAAATTCATATAATGGACCTGACATACAAGAACATTTCACTAAATATAATCCTTATTTATTTATTATTTTTATGAGAATATTAAAAAGCATGTCTTCAGTTCATCAATGGAAGATGATTTTAAAAATACAACTGCTGTTAGTATGGAAATAATTCTCCTTCTAAAGTCAGTTTATTGACCTTTGGGGTAGGCTTTACAGTCAAAATTTTCCACATTCCATTCCACAAATTTTGACTGTAAAGTCAAGTTGCCTTACTACATAATGACATAAATTACTTACAGTAAATGGACTTGAAGTAATATTTCACTCATTAGAATTGCCCAATGTACTAAAGTTTTCCTTTTCCAGTTTGGTCTTAAACTATTTCTCTTTAATTTTTAAATGCTCTAAACCATGGTGCAAACAGAGTACTCAACTTATTAAACTTTTTGGTGGAAGTGATATGGATCATGTTTTAACTCCTTGTCCTGTTTCTTTCAATTTGTGAACATTTTACTCTGATGAAAGTCAAGTCTATCTATGGAAGTATACACTACACAACCAATTACTCCATAAATTTTTGTAAGGCTATATTTACAACTTTCATCCTTATTGGTTGCCCTTTCGGCCAATCAGTAGTCATTTCCTCTCTCCCCAATGTTTAGGGGCATTGGCTCAAAAGTCCTGCCTAAGAATAGGTTTCCATTTTAAGATTTCTCTTCTTTTCCTCAACTGCAGCTTTCAGAAGTGAAAATGGAAACTTCCTCTCAAAAGCTCACATGACCTGAGGCATAAAGATAATTTTGTTTTATTTCATTACATGAATGAAGATACTGTAAGCTTACATGTATAACTATTAAAAAAATGACAAATATCCATAAAATTACTTGTTGTATAAAATTTGTTTCTTCCAAGAAATTTCCCGCCCATAGACATAAATAGGTAATTTTTTTATGAATTAACAAATCTTTTCTAATGCACGAAATTTAAGTTCTGCATCTCCTGAAATTTGAAAGAACTGACATGCTAAATCTGGATAGGGTAAATGAAGTTCATTTCTCGTGATGTCTCTATGTTCAAAATATTTTAAACTTATTCTATCTTAACTTCAGCCTAGTGCTTGCGTTTTTTTGTGAATTCGAGGACATTATTATCGCTTTTAGCTATAGGTTGCCGGTCTCCTTACCCTAGGCTGATATTCTCTAATATTTGAAGCGTTTCTTGAGAAGCGCATACAGTTTTTAACCATATTTGACGTTAATTACTTATATGGATGTGTAATGGGATAAATATGTGAAATTTAGCTGGCTGTAACACGTGTTAGTGTATTTTGTAGTGCTTTGTGAACATAAACCAGTGTCTGAATCCTTGAGCTCACCATAACGCGTCATGTTTACAGCAAATATGAATTTTAAATCATCCCTTTATGGGTTTATTCTTAGGTAATGGGGAGTATCCGTTTACCCTTTGCGAGAGACATGCATGTCTGTATTACGTAGCATTTACGTAGTATTTCATCCAGTATGCTACTTATTGTTTTCTAAACTTTACCAATGTCATTCGTAAAATGTCTCCTTGGTTCAATACTTTGACTTATTTGAGAAAAGTCATCATAGCGATGATAAGGGCAATAGGAGAGCTTTCTTCCATCTACGAAATCTAGCTAAGTAATTCGTCGATTAACCAGTTATTATGAGAACATTCATACAAGAAATAATTTTCACGTTCTTGTAAAACGATCATCACAATCATTACTATTGGTTTAATTTTTGTCATTACCATCAGTATTTTCAATATAAAGACCTTTCGATCCAAAGTAATAGAAGCGATGTTCAAGTTTGTATCAGTAGTTCACATGTAAAATATATCCGTAGAGAACTTCCTTCAATAGTTCACATGTTCTCATAGCCTGCCCATCCCTCAGGTCCCTTTACGACCATCGGATATGAAGACATCGCTGCATTAATTCATTTTTGAGCACGACGGATGTCGCTTTCACTTCTAAAAATATTACCGTGCTTAGAATTTGGATTCTTTCCGTGACAGGTATCATCGTATATCATTTCAACATGACTTCGTATTTATTTTAAAGAAAGCAGAAAAATTTTACTCTCAAAAATAGTAAATTCTTAAACAATACAAATGAGCTAATCATCTCAACAACTCTCGTTTCCCAAGCTATCCGTATATTCAAGGATATTCCTCCTATGACTGGTAATCATATAATACGAGAATTCAAGCTAATATACTATTGTGAGTGAAGGGAACCCCTAAAAACAACGTATGACACGTAGGGAAAACTGAGAATCAAGATTTTATGACTGATTTTAGGGGCTATAGATGCGAAGTCACTTGTATCTGTCCTATCTTTATTGTTAGCGTCAATTACTTTGTAAGTTTATTAATTAGCAAGGTAACTGTTGTTTATAAAATTTCAGCATTATAAATAACTGAAAAATTTACCCTAGTAGTGATATCTTTTACGAAAATTGGTTTCATTATATTTACATTAAATTTTTTCTATCATAATTTTCATTTTAAGGAGTAAAACAGTTGCTATGGAAAATTAGGTTCTTGAGCAGTTGGACTGTGTCAGGTATTATATCTATTCCAGCCTGATTTCAGAAGGCCGTTCTCATTCAGATATACACCTGCTGCCCTGCTGGCTGGCATTGCTCAATCTGAAATATCCCAAAAAATAAAAACACCCGTAAGCATTATCGTGCGCGCAACCACATTCAGCTCATATTGTGACCACTTTCAATCGTCAATGTTGTGTCCGCCGCTGTCTGCAATGTATAACAAGCATTTCGCCCGTTCCGTCATGGCGGAGATCAAATATTTTCTGTGTATTCCAAGTTGAAATAATAGCTGTTCAGTGACAGTTTACCTATGACAGGCGAATATGCCTACTAAAGTGTCCAAAAAAGTTGTGGGAATGATAATAAGGAGTCGGAAGACCATCATGAAGGATGGAGTAGTAACGGTAAGAAAAGTTTTTAACATTAATTGTTTACTTAGCCTTCGTTTTACAAAATAATAAGTTTTTACGATGTAAATTTGTCGGTAAATTCAAAATAAGACTGCTGTTGCTATCGTTTGTACAGGTTTGGATTACGTTATTATGACTTGTTAGAGGTCTCGGGATCTTCTGAAATTTAGTATAATTTCTGTGAAAACTTTGATTCAGCAAACGGTTGTAAGTGGTTAGGAAGGATTGGAAGTGTATAAAATTTGATCGATTCTTACTTTAAAGCTGTATCTCATGATATTAACTTCATGTAAGCACTTCCGCTTATCTCATCATAATTGTGTAATATTCTTTCAATTATTGTATTAATTTCGCTTTTAAGTGAGTCTACCATTAAGTTTTGAAAATAAAAATTTAAGAATTTTCGTGATTTGTATAAATACTATATCAGTTAAGGAAAGGTAGAGGGTCTGTAGTGGTATTTTCCGCGTGAATGGGTTTTATTTTAACTTCCATTTTCACGGAAAAGAGTAATAATGTTAGAATGGATAGTGAATATCGAAATATCCTAATTTTGCAGAAAATTTGACTAATTATTTGCACCTAGGCGATTTCCTTTGGAATGGAACACGCCATTGCGGAAGTTGATAAACAGCGGAAGTGACGTTCGTGTGATTCGCAGTAGAGATTCCGATAAATCGTACTCGGAAAGTTTTCAACCAAAACATTGGTTTGTTCGATTCCGTTCGTCATGGTATTGATTATACTGCACTGTTTATATCGGAGCTCATTGTCTAACGAACAGCAGTCGTATTCTTTCTGTGATTCACGGGGCTGACCTTACATTAGTGCAAACCTTGACCTACTGTGTAAGAAGATGAAGGTCATTGCAGGGAAACATTATGATATGGGCTGTCATTCCATATTACAAGGATTTAGTTCATATGTTATCTTGCACCAATTTTTTTGGGCGCTAGACGTGTCCTTTTCGTGTTATTATCGAAAGTGTTAAAATGAATTGGAGGCTGTGTGTGCCTTCCAATCTAGTCTGTCCAAGGAGGAATCGTGTTCTTGTTATTTTGCTAATTTGCGAAGTTCGATAGCGCACAAAATGTGTCAGTTAGCAAATTTTTTACGTATGGAAATGATTCTTCTGTCAGTATGGGCCAAAATCGGAGCATTATGTTCATTATTTTGACCATTGGTGACAAATTCATAGCCGAATGCCAGAAGAGGTGGTAACTACCGAGCCTTCGGTTGCTCGGGAAAATTTGGTTTGGAGTTGCTTGAGGCTGAAGGTATTTTACCTTGCCAGGAAATTATTTTCGGTGGTTCATAATGTTATTTATCCTACTTATTTATTTTCTTGTCCTTTCAGTCGTCTGGAATTGGAGAACCAAGCGTCTATCATGCCTTGGTTGTCATATTCTTGGAGTTCTTTGCGTGGGGTCTCCTCACTATGCCAGTCATTGCGGTAAGTTTTGAATTATAGTGCACAAAAGATTAACAATAAGGATACTTTATCAACAATGCCATTTTCGTGTAAATAGCTGCCATCAAAGGCGATATTACAGACAAGCACTAAGCGCGAAATAGTGCAAGGAAAAAGAAATCGCAAAATTTGCCTCTTTATACTTACGTTGAGAAAACATTTATTATTGTCCTTGTCGCCTTAATCGTAATCAATTAGCTATTACTTTATATCATGACGTTAATGATTTTAAGATGGATTATGGAGGGCTCCCACATAGCCAAGTGGGCAACGCGTTCGAGTTTGGTGAAAGCGGTCCCGGGTTCGATTCCTGGTGGGGGCTCAAGTGCGAAATGACCTAAGCTGTCGAAGCACTTTTAACAATACTATACTATCGAACTAGATAATAGAAGAAATCCTCCAATATCATAAGTTGTAGTTGGCTTGTAATAGAAACTGCAATTAAGTCGTCAGATCAATCATAGGTGTGACAAAACTAAGAAAAATTGGCAATACTTTTATTTTCATCTAAAAGTATTTTCAAACCAAAAATATCTTTTGTGAGTAGTTTTACTGTTCTCTTTTACTTGTAGCCGTGTGCAAGGAAGTATTAGATTTCTTGAAGGACTTGAGGTCCTGTGCACTATCAAATTTATTATCAGAATCCTTCACAACTTTCCTGAAGTTTATCTTTAATATTTTATCAGAGTAGTTGCACATCGTACAGTATGTTTACCCAGGTTTTATCTCGTGATATTTCTCACTATTCCATGGAATTTATTTTGTGATATCATTGTTTATTTAGTTTGCTTTGTGACTTCAGTAGTTAAAATGAATCAGAGAATGTCTATCTATAAAATGGTCTTAGCCTCTAGCTTAGATACGAGGAAGGAAAGCAGTTTGTCCCAGATTGTACTTGATGTGTACCTTCTGACTGTTTATGTAGAGAGTGTTAATAGGGTTGACAAACTCAGGGACTGCCCTGGATGGTACAAAAATTAGCTATGATTCAGTACTTAGCTTGATACATTGATAAAGTATAAGATTAATATCTGCTTCAAAATATAATGAGAAATTTCACATATCCAGTTAATAAATTTTTTGATTTTATTCTTCCATGCCTAACAACATGTTATTAACATTAATAACAGCTGATTTCATGCCTTTATTCTCAGATTTACTATCTATACATTAATGAATTCATAGAGTTGATGCTCTATTATTTATTTATATTTAATGTTCACTCTGTCACTTTCATCTACTCTATGTCAACCACTTCTGATCTTCTCATTTTCATGTTCATTCTTTGTTTTTTTTCTTCTTCCCATAAAGCGTTAAGGATATAAAAAACGAAGAAAAAATCAAAGAATAAAAGAAATTCCACCAGATTTCACTTAGTACTTTTAATTTCGTTAAGGATATGTTACTGTGTGAATTTCATTCTCTTTTTATTCTTTTTTGGAGATGCGACATTTTTTAAAAGTTGATGTAATATTCCAATACAAGGGTTATTTATTGTAAAACTTGAGTGACACCATTTGTATAAGAACATTATCATTAGCCCAATGGTCCCCAAGCTGTTGTACTTAATTTTCTTCCATCGATGCAATTAATAATTATATTCTATAATCATAGTTTATATTTAACTTTGTAGTTTCCGTATGTGAAATTTGGGTAACAGAGTTTGATACCACTAAGTCTAGGAAATTCATTATCATTCACAGGTTTTGCATAAATTGTAGATCATGGATATTTAGATTTTATTAACTTCCTGCATCACAATCTTATGTAGAGTTATGGCAGTGTTTTTTATACTTTTCCAATTCCTCTTTCTTGCATCATGAGTTAGAAATCCATCCTTGTGAACACTCTCTGCTTTTTCAGCAAAGTTACATTTAAAGTATGATAAATAAAGATTTGTATTGAAGTTATTTTAATATTAGAATGGCTGTAGTAATTCAAATAACTTATCATCATTTGAAGGAAAGTAAATTGAGCTAATTTAATTTCTGCCATTTTCTCTGAAGCCCTTGAAAATTGGGCCCTATTTCTTGTATTTCCCGCTGTTTTTAAGGTAAGGTGCAAATTATATTGCTAAAGAGGTTAATATAGATATGTTTGTTGACTTAATTTTTCTAATCCTTTTCTGGAAATCAGTTTACAATAACTGTATAATTTTAAATTGTAACCCATCTGCTAAACTGAACAATTATTTTATTTTTGAGCTTTTAATGTTCATAAAACATTTTATATCTTGTTTTCAATGATTATTTGTCTCTTTAATGCTTAAGTGAGGCATTATCTTGAAAATGAATCAGTCTATCTCCTTTTTTCTTAAATATAAAGTGACTGATTTTCAGTAGTAATTTGCAAACAATAATTGGACCACTTCATAACTCCAATGACAATCTTTTCCATGCAGGTTTTAAAGTTTTCTTTTAAATACAATATTCTACTAAATGAAACAAATAGAATAATTTTCGGACTCCTTTTTCTTTAATAAACCATGTGCTAGACGATGTGCATGATTCGTGATGACATGCTTATGATCCATGTGATTATGCTTATGTGATTTTTATATCAATTTGGGTATGTTTACATAAATGTTGTTAGCTGAAGAGAAATTCATTGTTTACAATTCATAGTTTACACTATATTGTATTTTTCATTTTAGTAACTGTAATTTGTAATCTCTGTTTATTAATGTTCTAATTTGTGAGAGATAGTATTTTTAATAAATTGATCTTCAACAGGTTCTCAATGAGACATTTCCAGACCATACATTCCTGATGAATGGACTCATTATGGGCATTAAGGTAGGACATTTTTGAACATCTTGCACGACTTGGAATGTAATAGTTTTGTTAGGGCTGATTTCAATTGAAGGAAAAAAGTAAATGGTAATTTAAATTCTGTAAATTTCTTGTTGATCACACAACAGAACTTTCTTAGTCTCGATCCAGCAAAGAGTGATTCTGTCATAAGATTTTTTTACTGTGAATAAGTCTTCTGCTGAAGTTGAGGCTTTTGCTTTCTCATCCCTAATTTAATCTGTATTACATATGATAATGTGAATTTGAATGTAGTACTTCATTGATTATAGTTGAATTCGTTGATTGGTGAGCAAGTTTTAAATATTACATGTACTATACTTGCTTACATGGAAAGCAATGCAGCCTATTAGTTTAAGACTCCTCTTAGAACTTAGTTGTTTGACTTGTGATCCTAAAGCATTTTTTTTCATTTGCAGGGTTTTCTCTCTTTTCTAAGTGCTCCCCTAATTGGAGCACTATCTGATGTTTGGGGACGGAAATTCTTTCTTCTCATCACAGTCTTTTTCACTTGTGCCCCAATTCCGTTGATGACTATCAATACATGGTAAGTTGTCAACTTAACGTAATCTATATTAATGAAGGTATACAATTAGTGATGGAATGTGATATTTGGAGGATATCATTTAATGCTTTTGTAAGTCAGCATCTCAAAGTCTTTGTTTTAGTTGCACGTTGTTTGGTATCCAGCTCATATTTTGTATTCTTTAAGTACTTTGTTTTAATAACTGGTTTATCATGATTATTTTGCCATTATACAAGTTAACATTGCGTATTAAGTAATGATAGGATGACCTTCATTCTATTAGATAATATTTTTTCTCATCTTAATTCTGGTTACAGATACATTATTTATTGAGGGAATATTTACAATAACATTGTGAAATCTTTGTCAATATAGGTGTTAGATTTCTCATTTAGAATTATTAATTTGAATGCAATTCTAAAAACTTCAATGGTTGTTATGATTGTATGCATTGTAAACTGAAATTTAAATTCATGTCTCAGTGATGAGAGAAATATTCACTGTTAAACTTCTTTAGTCTGATACCCTGAGAACTTGGAAAATGATGTATCACTGAAGTTCTGGCCTCACAGTACTGTCAATTTACAGAATTAGTTACTCATGTGCAACTGTAGTGATAATATTGCAGTATCCTGACTTAAGTGGTTACTATGCCAGGAAGAACTTTTTAATAGTTTGTTTCATTGAACCAGATTATCTTTCACATTGAAATTTCTTAGTTTTGCTTCCCAGAAAGAATCAGCTTTAAACCTTTTTCACTAAATATGGTTTAAGTAATTAAGATAGCTGAAAATTGTAATTTTAATTCTTGTAAGTTAGTTTAATGAACTAGTTAAAAGTAGATTTTCCTACCTTTTTTTTTTTCAAATGTGTTAAACTTCAGTATTCTCTTATCCATTGCGAAACATGCTGACTTAAAAGTTATTTCTTAATATCTCCATTATTTTCTATTTATTTCAAATATTGTGAAATAAATTCTCAATTTATTGTGAATAAATCATCACTTGTAAGTTCTTAATAAAAGTTCCAAACAAGATTCAAAGGTATCGTACAAATTTAGTTATTTACTCACTTAACATTCTTATGATTTGATGTCAAGGAATAGCTACTGGAGAATAATCAACTTGATTAAAATGGAAATAATTAACAGCAAAATTATTTCAATTATCAAAATTCCAATTATTTTTTTGCATTATGAACACTAATTGTTGTAGTTAGAGTTCCTTTAGAGGAATACCGAGTGTAACCTTCTGATATGGATTTGCTGATTAATGGAAACAAAAATGTGGAAATACTTGAATACAAAATATATTTGAAGATTTCAAATTAATTGATGTTTGAATATTATCTGTTGGCATAATGACTTTTTATCGTGTAGGTATTTCATATTTGTGGAATCATTAAGGCCTTAAATTCCCTTGGCGTTTTCTGGTGGCTGATCATGATTTTGAATTAAATGATATAAATATCTTGAATCACTGTTTGATTTTATAGTACTAAAAGCATTAATTTAAAGTAATTAATAATGGAAGACTATCAGTGGCTAAATAAATTTTATGTATCTCATTCAATCATCGCAGTTTGTGAAATGTGATTATCCAAATGAACTCAACTTAGATTAAAACTTTCTATGCCACAGGATAACTGGGAAGAAAATTCACTAAGAAAAATATCTCTCAAAAATATAGTTTCTAATACCTCGAGTAGAGATTTTTAATTTTCAGTGTGTAGGGAAACTGCTGAAATTGTAATTTGTGCTGTTTTTTGCTTATTCTTAATCACACAGTAATAGGCATATGAAATCAAAACAAGCACCTAAGGAAGGGAAATTGAGCACAGATTTATATTTTTGATGGGTTATTGATTAAAAAAAATAGAATTTTGTTAAATGTAGGCTCATCTGAAAGTAACTGTAAGAATTAATGATAGATTATATTAGGCTGTATTTGAGATATTAGCATTTGAAATTGCGAACGATTTGTGGTAACAGATTGCATGGACAACCATTTAAGTGTACGACCATTTATGAGTGGGACTGTTTCCCTGTGTGTGCATTTCATATTTATTTAAAAATAATGAAGCTAATACTAAAGGTGCTATTTGTTAAATAAATCTACATCTAAATATATACCCTCTGAGCTGACTTTTGGCATATGGCAGGGGGTGTATGTATTATGAATACTCTACTTCCCTAATCAGATTGTCACATTTTTGTGTACCTATTGGTTTTTTGTTTGATCCCATACAATTCAAAGCCTTCCCATAAGAAGTGCATGTAAATCTATTGCAAAATTTAATCTGGAAAAATCATCATACAAACTTCAGTCAAGTTTCATAGGAAAGAAATTCTATAAAGATATATTATTTTTGCCAATTATAGAAATTGATTCCTGATTATGTGTACTTTGATGAGATTGAAATTTTTCTATTCAATAAGTCCTGTCAAGCTAAGCTTAGGTGAGATATTTAAGGTCTCCATACAAATAGGATTACCACATTAAATCTCACTTCTATTGCCCCTGTTGGGAATCAGCAGTTGTGGAATGAAGATGGGTAACAGTCTTTAATGAGTGCAGTGAATGATGATAGTGGCTAATATGAAGGGTTGTGTTTCATTGGTTTCAGGCTTGGCAGACTAAAGCCAAGGTGGTAGTACTTGAGGAGGGATAAGAATAAAGATTATGAGAGTTTTGTCGATTCAAGAAGGGAGAGGAAGATAGTAAAAAGCTGATTGATTGTGATGATTAATATCCTGAAGAATCCATAGAAAGAGTTAAAAAGAAGAAGAATCACTTAGAATGTAAAAGAATGCTTAAAAATATGAATGGTTATATCTGAAGTGAAAGAAGTATTCTTAAGGATACTATTATTATTATTAGCTAACCCTGATAGGAAATATTGTGATTATTATTCCTTTATTTGTTTATGAATGAACATATATGTTTGCTGACTGAGTTACTCTCTTTTTCAGGTGGTTCTTTGCCATGATTTCTCTCTCCGGTGTTTTTGCAGTCACTTTCTCCGTTGTATTTGCCTATGTGGCAGATGTTACTGAGGAGCATGAGAGGAGCCTTGCTTATGGACTGGTGTGTATTCTTTCATAAATATATAGTACATAAATATTAGTAGTTGTTAGCTAAATGATTGAACAATTCATTCTTTAATACATCTTTGGGTCTGTGGGTGTGCTAACCCAAACCAACCTGAGGAAAACAAGGTTTTTGGGACAGTGATTTTCTTGGCAGCGTTAGTATTTTTTCTTTTGTATCTCGGCAGATTCTTTGCTAATAAACTTTCTTTCATGATTTAAAAATCATGAAAGAAAGTTTATTTTCTCATTCATTTGAAAATATGATTTTATATTTTACTGCTTTGCATAAACATGCTAGCAAAACTTTAAAAATTGTGTTATTATACAATAAGAAATTTTTAAATCTTGTGTTATCTAAACAGCCAAGATAACAGCATTTTTCAGAATAATTTTATCTTGCAGGTGCATGTATTTAACAGAAAATGAAGTTTTAGCAAAATCATGATTGCTGATAAATGATAGAAAGTGCAATCTCTTCTTTTCATTTATGCAAAAGAAAATTTTTATTACTCTATTTTCCTCCTATAAGATTGCAGTTTCCAAAATGCACATTATTGAAATACTTCATTGAATTTTATTGCAGGATTTTTATTGATTGGTAATGGCTGATATCATTAGGAAATATAAATAAAAGTAATAATACTCTTCTTCTTACCAAAATGGTAAAAATCCTACCAAAATTAGTATTTTTTGTTAATAATAAGTTGACAGACTTAGTAATTTTCCACTGATTTTTTATTTGAACAACCGGTTTTGTAAGGGGTTCTTACATCTTCAGGTCCTGAATCATCACCTAAAGATGTAAGAACTCCTTACAAAACTGGTCGTTCAAATGAAAAATTAGTGGAAAATTACTAAGTCTTTCAACTTATTATTATGGCTTTCCACAAAGTTACGCCTGATCATATTGATTTTATTTTTTGTTATCTTTAGTTGTAATTAGATTATATGGAATCATTGTTAGCTATTTAATGTCTTGTTGGAAGTTGTAGGCAGAGATCATTATTAACCTTCTATAATTCTCTTTTTGCAACAGGTGTCAGCAACTTTTGCGGCTAGTTTAGTGATATCACCTGCTCTTGGTGCCTACATGCTTGACACATACTCAGAATCTCTGGTTGTTGCCCTGGCCACCGCCATTGCATTATTGGATGTATTCTTCATTCTTGTTGCGGTCCCAGAATCTCTCCCTGAGAAAGTACGTCCATCATCTTGGGGTGCTCCCATTTCTTGGGAGCAAGCAGATCCCTTTGCGGTGAGTAAAGGCGTGTTTAAAATTGTTTTTGTCAGTAGAAGATATTCAGTTTTACTTGTGTAAAGTCAGTACAATTTTTTTGATTCCTTATGGAGTTTTTCTCCTGTGGATTCTTTGGATTTTGGATTTGGATTTTCAACTTTGGGAAAGGTAACAAAGGGGAAATAGTACAGAATTTTTAGGAATTACACACAAACCTTGAATTGCAAGCATAATTCATTCTGGAAATGTGTTGTGATTCAAAGCACTTGTCTATCTTAGTGATTTCCCTCTAAGATATAATTGAAACTCCGATGATTTATTCCAAAGCCTTAAAAGATTTGTAAATAATAATGATTATTTGGGAAGTAGTGATCACATGATGGTTGGCAGAAAAAACAGCATATACATACTCCATGTATTGCTTGTGTTGCAAGACCTTGCTCGTGTATCGAGTTAGCATTTATTAAAAATTTGTGCTTGTCTATCTAAACACTTGTAAACCAAGTTTCTCTCTGACCGAGGTTTGAATGTATTGGAATATTTTCTCAAATATCAGCCAATATATAATGGAAAACATCATTAAGTCACAGGAATGAGAATCTACATAAAATATCCTTGTCTGATGTAGTAATGTTGTGTTTGTGCAACTCCTATTTCTCATTAAATTTGGAAAGAGACAAAACCTTTTAAAATGAATTTACAAGTATTACTTGAAAAAGTTGATGTGAATATTCTGAAGTCAAACTTGAGATTTAAAATTTGTGAGAATTAGTTATTGTTACTCTTATTTGACAAGAGTTTTTAATTTGTTGAATTTAAATGTGCAATGTCTAATATTAGAGAATTCTTAAAAGATGTTTTGCCTTGACAAACTTTTGGGCTATTGTTTCTCACTGTAGAAGATCTTTTCTATTTTTGTACAAATACCCTGTGAATTCTTTTTCTTGTTGAAGCATATTCATTTTTCAAAGGATAACATTTGAATCATTCACAAAATAGTTCTCCTAAATAAGATTCAATTAGTTTGATTTAGATAATTTGAATGTAGTTTGAAGCACCTTAGTTGAAAGTGGGGTAACCTCATCTTAAAAGTGATTAGAGTTGCATGAAGTAGTGTATTGAGTCAGGTCTGAAAAGTCAGCCAGAGCTATAAATTCCTGTGTTTCCTATTACTTAAATTAAGATGAACCAATTAAGTTAATTTTAAACTGAGCATGATTCCTTAAGAATGTGTATAGTATTAATTTCAGCAAAAAATACATTTTTGGAACTCAGTAGACCTGAGGTCTTTTCTCTGAGTACTAAATACAAACTATATTTTTCTCTATTAAAAGAGATTTCCTTTGGAGGTCAATATGAAAATTAAGCAAATTGATGTTTTCTTTTTATGGCTCATCTTGTTCAATTTAGTGTATCTTAATTGTTTGAATTTACCTCTAGAGTAATAATTGTGCCTTTGGTAATTCTTTTTCAGGCCTTAAGAAAAGTAGGAAAAGATCACACCATCTTAATGTTATGTATGACAGTTTTTTTGTCATACCTCCCTGAAGCTGGACAATATTCCTGCATATTTGTTTACTTGAAGCTGGTGAGTTGAATTTCTGTTACTTATAAATTAGTAAAATTGGTTAAGAATAGGGTTATACATGGAATAATAATTTTGGGGTGGTGATTGGTGTGCACGCTTTGTTTTCTGTACTTAGACTGTGGTTCTTGTTTTGTAGTTCATAAAACTTCTGAATTATTTGGAAACTAGTGGTAAATCATCTGATCTTAATAATTTTGTATTTTGATAATTGTCTTAAATATTTGCTAGCTATTGCTAGGAAGGACATTAATTCCAAACAAATATGTTGCTAATAATAAGACATTAATTCCAAATGAAAATAAGGTCTTGTTTTCCAGATAAAAGTAACCATAACCTTTGCCTTTGTTGTATATTTTTTATATATTTCTAGCCTTCTTATTTTAAGGAAGTAATCTGTTGACACTGACAAAGATTATTTGTGAAATACTAACAGAAAAACAGTGAAGTATATTGGTAATTAATCTGGTTTAGATGAATTTTATTTATATCAGTTTATCATTTATTGGTTACCCTTGAATTTCAGTGCTACTGTTGGCTTTATTTCCTTGTTGTTGAATTGGTGATTGGTGTAAATAAAAAAATCGTGTGTATGTTAATCAAGATAATTGTTACATTTATTTACTTACTATTTATTTTTGTTATATATCATGTTGAATGTGTTTAGTGGCTTAATGGTAATTTCTTAACTATGATTGATAATATCATCTCCAAATAAGGTTGGGCTGGTGTTTATTTCATGTTTCCATAACTTGCTTTCACTCATAATGGTTGTCTTAATGCTGGAGGGGACATTTTTAAAAAGATATGCAAATTTCATTATTGCTCCCAGTGTATGAGAGGAAATTATTAATAAATCCTTATAAATTTGGTTACTTTATGTCCAGTAATAATTAAAGGAAAGCCCTTCAGTACCTGTGAAAGTTAGTCTCTGGTAATAAATTGTATGTAGCTCATTTGGAAACTTATGGTTTTAAGTTCCTAGTGTGTACAGTCCTAATAATTATTTATAATTGTAAACCATACATTGAAATAAATTGGAATTGGCAGGTGATGGGGTTCAGTGTGGTGATGGTTGCTGTGTACATAGCTGTTGTTGGTATGCTGTCTGTTGGTGCCCAAGTTGTGCTGGGATTCCTCATGCGCTCCCTTGGTTCCAAGCATACTATTCTTCTGGGTCTACTTTTCGAAATGCTTCAACTGACGTGGTATGGATTTGGATCACAGACATGGTGAGCTTGCAGTTTCATTTAAAGTTTTGTACAAAAGCAGAATAATCTAAATTATTATAGTTTGCATTTATGCATTGAATTCTGTAGTAGGCATTTTCAGCTCATTGATATGGCATTAGCAACTATGCTGGAATAATTACATGGTAAATTTTTTAACTAAAGTAAAATAACATGGCTTTTAAATCGATAACATATGTTCGTGAAAATAGTTCTTCACTTCAGGTTTTAAATAAAGAATATGCACTTGCATTGGCATCCCTTTAGAATACACAGCAGAGTAAACCTTTCAATTGGAATAGCACTTAATATCAAGGTTTATCAGTATGTATTATTTTGAAGAAAAGTGCTAATATAAAATTTTATGGTTTTAAAATTTTTTAGAATAAATGCAGGGAAGGCTCTGGTAAAGTACCATATTCACTCAATCATAAGACAGGGTTTTCTCCAAATTTTCCTCAGAGAACTTTGGGGTTGTCTCATATTCATAAACATAAGAATAAAATTTTTAAACATAGTAAGAACAATTATTCAACAGAAAAATTACTGTATTTTCATTTGTTGACTCAGTGCATAATTTGAATAACATTAAAACATTATGAGAGAAGTTCAAGACTAATTCTCTTAACAGACAATCTGTTATATTCTCTTAACTGAGAATACACAAGGAATTCATTCAGCAAAGGTCTTATTTCAAAACAAATCTGTTTACAAACAAATCAGTTGTTTTCACTGCCAAAAGCTTTACAAGCAATTCTGAGCAAAGCTGATTCAGAATAAGATAAACATGCTGAATCAGCAGGTTTGTTTGGAGCAAGCACTATTTGTGTTTTGTTTATGAGACAAGAATGACGAGAACAGTGTTTCAGAAATCTTACTCAGCTATTAGTTTATACTCAGTTTATTGCTAGATCATGAGCCATTTATGTACACATCCTTCTCAGTTAACTCGAAGTCCTAGTTTTATGCGTCTATAAAATGATACAAGATTCTGTCATCCTAAGAGCTTGTTGTAATTGTAAATTAATAAATGAACTACAAAAGCAAAATAGAGGTGAAATATTAGACATATTGAAAGTACAGTCTTGAAAATATGCCAATAGGGATGGTTTATGGCACCCTCTTTGAAAAAGTTATCCGTTCCAGAGAAAAATCATTCTGGAGAAGACCTAACTTCTATTCATTATGAAAAGCTTATCTATATTTTAAAGTATTTGTAAATGAACTGACATCCATTTTTAGAAAGGCTTTACTAATTTTTGAAGTATGAAAATAGTTTAATATAAAATTATTGTTAATAATGGCAAACTGTAAGAGAACCCTTTTTATTTTAAAGAAATCCTTTTAATTTAAAGAGAAAAAATCGTACTGTTTTCTAATATTTAACAAATGAAGATTATTCCAGAATCACTGAATACTCTACCTCATTGCTAACATAGCAGTTTTCAGTTTCTCTCCTGAAAGTTATCCTAAGTAGGTTTCAGCATTAATGTTTATATATATATAT
>KZ308900.1:0-17300 GCA_000376725.2 Ladona fulva | reverse complement strand
ATATATATATATATATATATATATATATAATGAGGTATATTTATAATGTATATATTTAAAAGTTTATTTATAATGTTATTTTTGTCAAACTTTTGGTCACATATATTGATATTAAGTGTCCTGAATTAATGTGATTAAATGTTGTGCTTAAAAAACGTACCTCTACAATGCATTCACCAGGGTTAAGTGTAACGGTTGCAGAAAGGTCTCCCTGTGCTAATTGCAGTTAGTAGGCTGCACTTTTTAGATTGATATTTAATGGACAAGTATTGCAGTTTTATTTAAATCTTCGTTCTGAACTTGTTAATTACTTCTTGTAAATAAGAGATTTAGGAGTTAGTCATCAAATATTCAAGTTGATATTCTCTTTAGTTTGGATTCCACTCCAGTTCTCTCTTCACTTCTTGGCTTTAGGCTAATTTTTTGCTGTGAAAACTATGAAACCTATCTTATATAAATGCATTGTTTCCACAACTTTGGTGTGTATGCTCCTGGATTTTTAGAGGTTCACTATTAAGGTTAAATAATATTGAAACTAGAATAAGCATATTTTTTACACAGCTCAGACTGGTTTGGAAACTTCTTTGTTTGTTGATGCATGTCTATATGTTTGGTATCTCAAGTTTTTTGATGATTATCAAGATTCATTTCTCTTTGAATGTATAGGATGATGTGGGCTGCTGGAGTGCTGGCTTCCGTCTCAAGCATCACATACCCAGCAATCAGCGCTTTTGTCTCTATGCATTCAGATGTTGACAAACAAGGTAAGTATACTGGTATATATTATCAGCATTTATAACCTTATTGAGCAGCATTTGTTTATGATTGGTCATCGCTTTCTTTTTGTAATTCATGTTAACAATTTTGATTGCAAATATCCGCAGTTTTAGGTGAATTCTTAGCTTAATTTCTCCCATTCCCTTTTATCCAAAATGTTCAATAGCTTTTACTGAAGAACCATTTAGTTTTTCTTTTTTTTTCATTCTCACCCTTTCAGAACAGTTTTAACTTTAATAATTCATCAACTAACTTTGATATTCCCATATGATTCCAGGTTTGGTTCAAGGCATGGTGACTGGCATGAGAGGTTTATGTAATGGACTGGGGCCAGCCATGTTTGGACTCATCTTTTACTTGTTTCACGTGGACCTTAATGATGAGGCTGTAGGACTGCCACCTGCACCTTCTCCCCACTTACATCACCCTCAGGTTGTGGTACCACCACCTCCAAGACACCCTCCACACTTCCATCACAACCCATCAAGGTGGGAAATTGCTGGTGATAATGGGTCTGCCATAGGTATAGCATCTGCTGGGATGGGTCATGAAGACTTTATTCCACAGGTAAGTCTCTTAGTCAAATTTCAAATTTAGCAAACTAATCTTGCGAATGCACTCTTAATGGCCACTATTTAGTATCTCAGTCTCACAGGCTTTACTCTGAACAATTTGTTTATTATTCCATAAGAGAACACTTTGCTCAAGAGCTATAACTCATGTACATTTTTTCTCTTTAATTATGTGTTTGTTGTATATACCGTATCCACTCATCAACAGTTTGACATTTAAATGGAAAGTATCCATTAAAATCTAGCCTACCTATACTCAAGTGTTGTATTCATTGACAGTATTACCATTACTGTATGCCAGCTAAATATCTGCTGTAATTGATTTTGGAACTTATTTGTTCAACTTTCAACAGACAAAAAAATAGGGTTCTACCTGAACAAATATATTTATTAGTTGAATTTCTATTTTCACATGACCTTATCCTTAACAAATATGTTACTTAATTGTTAAAGGAATAAAAATAATAGTCATAAAGTAATAGAAAATCTATTTAATTTGCATTGTAAAAACTGTTACATGGCCCAAAAATTTTTTGAGTTCTGTTGGTGAACCTAAATGCTTCAAAGGTGATATTTCAACATTGATGTCCCAAAATTTATTGTTGTTATTAATTTTTTTGCAGATGGTTCCTGGCCCACCCTTTGTGTTTGGTGCTTTCCTGGTCATATGTGCCCTCTTGGTTGCAGTATTTATTCCAGATAATAGTTCCTCAATTGGTGCTGGGCTTGGTAGACCGAGCTCCACCAGAAGGCACTCTGGTAAGCATGAATTTCTTTTGGTATGTTGGGTTTTTATTAGTGACGGGACAATACCAAAATTTTTATTGACTCTGGTACAGTTCCCTATACTTTTCCTAACTTGGCCTAAGTAACCTGAGGTAGTCCAAACCTCAGATCAGGTTGCTTGGGGTTATCTCTAATCATTTTTCAGCCTCAAATATTTTTTGAAACTATTAAAAAACTGGCTTGAAAAATTATATTTCTTGAGCTAAAAATTAAAAGATATGGCATTTCCTAGAGTAAAAAGTGAAGCATTTTTATTTTTTTAATGAAGTGTGCATAGATAAATTGTAGCACTACCAGCCACAGTGGCAGAATGGTTTGAGAATAGGTAAGGACTTTCAACACCGAGGTCCTGGTTACAATTCATGGCTAACTGGGTTTTTCCTATCATAGTTTTTGTTTATATAATCTGTGTTTGTTCACCTTAAGTCATTGAAACAGTTGGTATTTGGAAAACGTGTTTCCGTCAACCTTTTAAGCCTTGGAAGGTAAACTTTTAGCCTTCTTTAGGTTATACAGTTGTATTTCAAAATTTGTTCTGCCTTTCATTGATTATCTTTATCTGCAATTATTGCGGTATTGCAGTTCTTTTGAAGAGGTGTGATGTAGTTGTATAGCATAGTTTATTAGTCTTGAAATTTCAGTAGGGTATTATACTGACATATTCCTTACTTTAAAAAAAGTCAGTGACCAAGTGGTCAGCAAGCTGGTTATCCAACAATAAGTACATGGGTTTGAGTCACTGCTGAGGATAATTTTCCTGTTAGCAAATGGATATCTGTGTTAGTCCTTTATTGAGTAATTTTCCTATATTTGTGAAAATGAATAAATTATATCCTACTGTTTATGGAAGTAATTAGTGGTCATGAAATAAACTAAATCATCTGACTTTCAGGTCTATCTGTGGAAGTACACTACGAGTTGGATCACAAGAAACATGACAGGGGAGCTATTGGGCCTCACTCCCCTCTTGTAGAGGATTCTGCCATCCTTTAGGACAGGAAAATTGAAAAAGTGTAGCCCTCACTCGTGAAATAATGGATTTAATGATGTTTGAAAGCTGATCGAATTGATCTAAATGTTTTCTGGGGTTGTGCACATGAATCAAGATGCACCTGTTGTGAGTTCTGCGCAGCATTGAATATGCGGCGGGACAATGATTTGCACAGCTGTACATTCTTGGATGTGAATACTTAGTGTTTCAAGGCTATCCGCAAGATCTAGTGATTCCATTCCATTAAAGGCATTTGGTGATGCATGCGCAAAGTGGAGGAAGTGTCGTCATTGTTGATGTGTTTCAATCCGCAGTAGAGATGTCCCTTTCATTTTTGTATTCTCTTTGAAGCTATGATCTCATCTTTTGTGGAATGGTTTCTTAAGTTAGTTAATGAATGCTTGTGCATTTGCTGCTGTTTGCCTTGCATTTGATGACAGTGGATGGTATTTAGGTATGTTTTCACTGCAGTGCAGGTTGTTGATTGTATTTTGCATGTATTTATTTTCATGTCTAAGTTAAGAACGACTTCAAAAGTCTAATTTAAAGCATACACCTTTCAAAATGTGTAAAATAATGAAGTATTTTTTGTACTTGCTATCTATTGAGCCTTGGGACTAATCTTTGTTGAGCAATAGCTGCAGTAGCTTTAACATTGAGACGATCAAATTCACCGAGTAATGTCTGGAAGCAGGTAGTTTAAAGTGATTTTTGGCCAATTAGGAGTAATGAGAGAGATTTTGTTTTATTACAGGCTTCTTCCTTCTCTTAACGATCAAATCTATTTCTGCACTGAGGGAAAACCCTTGTCTAAAAGGCATATCACGTACCTTCAAGGTGAAGGAAGTTGGAGTTTATCGTTGAGGGAAGGGCCGGTTATGATGGTCGTCTTGTTGTTGTTTTACGAGTTTTGTAGTTTTTGAAATGGAAAGACAAGCTCTGTAGTGGTCACTGAGAATCAGTCTGTAATTTTGGGCAAGAAAATGTCGATAGCTCAATTGTGAATCTAATGAATTCTGTTTTTCGTTTCGAATCCGTACCATGAATGTTGCATTTTATAAGTGAAAAGCCACTCACTGATTATCTGTCTCATTTCCTGGTTAATACACCATGATGTAAATACTTGTGTAATTATTGAGTAATATATATATAAAACTGGTATGCACAGAAAAAGTAAAGAATGTTACACTATTTAAATGTTATTTAATGAACATTTGCAACATGTTGGTACTGTACCATTAACATTTCCAGGATATGATTAATTTACCTGCTCTTTTAGTCTCTAGGTATAGTTTTGTGTTTCACTTGAGTTCTTGATTGCAACTGAAATAGTGAAAGTGCCCTTAAATTATATTGAGTTAGGAAAATAAATCGAAGTTTACCACACGTGAACAAAAATGAAATTTCATAGATGTTTACCAATATGATTTTGGTCTTTTTGGGTGATACACGCATTTTTAATCTAGAGATGTTTGAAATTGAAGAAGAAAGTGATGAATATATGTAAATATTATTTCCCAATAGTCTGTCCATAATGCTTTGTATCAAAAAAATTCTTTATTGTAGATAAATGCAGTAAAAGATATTTTGTTTCTAAAACTAGATGATCAGTGGGAAATCATGTGGTTTCATCCACCATATTGAAAGAATTGCAGCCAAATAAAATCAATAATAATTTTTTAACCAAAACAAGATGCTTGATTATGCCACTACCTAAACATCTTGCAATTCATCGTTTCATTCCTGAGTGAGTAACAATTCGGAAATGAGAATGTTGTGTTGTTAAAACAAATTGGGGTAAGACCTGATGCTTCTCTAGTAAGAGAGAGTACAAAATAAGAATGAATTGAATATCACATAAGTAGTTAGAAATCATTTAATGGTTGCTTAGTTACATCTAGAACCTCAAAATGTTTTGGGAATTATTTAAGTCCTTGTATAATTACCAACTTTAAAAGATGACTCATAGTCTCAATATTTTTTAGATTCTTGTTTATAATTTAGGTCTGGTTCTATAGCTCGGGTAATTTTTTCCTTTTTGGCATACATTTATCTAGAGCTGTTGCAGAGATTTTTTAAAAAACTATTACCATGAAATGGTTTACTTTTTGAGGTGCAGCATTAATTTTTTGAGCATATATCAATAGCATTCTCAGGTTATGAAAAAAATTTTCGTTAAAGACAATACTTTTGATTTCAATCTCACAAACTTCATTTGAGAAAAACAGTAAAAATGTCCAGAACAGATGCATCCTATAGAATATGTATTGAATGAAATTAATATGTTCAGACAAGGAATGACATAATACAGAAGAGAAAAGAGCAAGGTCTCTTTTTTTCTTCTGCATTTCATATTGAAATATCTTTTCCCATGAGTCCTTTACAAAATGGTGAATTAGACAATGTATAAGCAACTGCTTGTCTTGGTTTCATTCCATTCAATCAAACTTACAAGATGGAGTTGGTTTCTGAAAGTTTACTGAGAAACAATTTTAAAATTCCTTTACAAGCTATTAATGTGAACTTTATTGTCAATACAAAGCTCACATAAATAGCTTTTTGATCGTGATTATATGTCATCTGATAGATACATCATATCCCTACCATATGCCTACTTTACTAAATATTCCAACAGTTTCACTTTCATTGCCTGTTTCATTATATACAGTGAGTTGCCTTAAGGAGATTAAAATTAAATCCATTACTGTCCCTTATCAGGTACCAAGAATATATCAAATTATTAACTTTGTAATTGAACTCATAGTTTCAAGTTTCCTAGATATTAATTGGATTCACTTAGATCTTATTTTTGAAAAACAATCCTTTAGTGTTGTAGATCTTTCTCTTTTGAGTAAATAAGATGAATTAAAAAGAAAAACTGAGCATCAAGGTAATCTTGAATCATATGCAAGTGTTTAGAATCCTATAACCAATGTCCTAAGTGTTAAAGTGGGTTTAATAAAAAGGCGGTGGGAATAAATTGTAGGTGAGAAGCTAGAATAAAGTCAATGGGAAGATTAAGATGAAATAATGCCAAGACAGGAGTAAGTATTCATATTCTGGAAGAGACTGTCTTCTCTGAGTTTAATAGTTTGATTAAAGGCCCATGCTTTTAAAATTGATTACATATAAATAAAGCCTTTATTTTGGGTAACATATTTGATATTATATATTTGGAACAAGACTTTATAGCACAAAACATGTATGATAATCTTGCCTCAACTTCAAATATAAATACAGATTTTAGCCTTATTGTAAGTAAAGAAAGTAACTTCTGCACGTCCTTAGAAGGCCAATGGAAAGAGTAAGTTGGGTTGCGGAGATGCAGGGGCAAAGAGTTGCCTGTTACATGGGATGTAGTTTCACGAAATCCTTTACCGGTTACAATAGGACCAATGATTAGGTATTCTGATCATCGAAAGTTATATCGTCATCGGATGTGAGGATTTATGTAAAATAGGACACGAATCACCTGGTGTGGGTTAAAGATTGATAATAAAAGTTATAACATACCGGAAAGTTCAATGAAAGCGTTTAAATATTGTAGTATATAAAAGTTTAAACAGCTAATAACTGTTTCTTTCCACGTTGTGACGTCCACGTTATCTCTTTCAAAGTAACGGCCATGAGCTGAGGATACCGATTTGTGGATATTAAGGCAAATATCGATAAATAATCTAGGTAAAGTAGATATTTTGCTTTAAATAAATTGAAACGTTTATAAGACGTATAATATTGGATAGGGAAATTATTAATCTTTAACGTCGTGTAAAATATTTCACGATTCGTTTCGTATGGGAAATTCAGCGGTTTGGCCTAGGGTAAAAGTGGTAGGTACTGCTCAGTTTGGTTGAATGCTATAGAAAGGGTAATTCATTGTGTCGTTGTGTTGCAATTACGCGGACGTTCCCCTCTATCCTAATGTTTCACTTCCTCTCCAGAGGAAATAGCTTTTAGCTAATGGTGAAAGGAAGCCTCCAGAATGAACATTGTATAGACGGATGGGTTAAGTACGTATGGCTACCTACTGTTTTCTAGAGACCTGAGGTATTAGAAAATCTAATACTTTTAAGTTTGCATCTCTGCGAGTCTAAATAATTATATTTAGATGATTTTACCTCGGAAAGTATGAATAATTAGTATTGCGTACCCACTTTCTTTCATTGCATTGATAACTGCAGCATTATTTGCTTTAGCAATACGTTAAAATCACTAAGAAATCCTTTTCCTACCAAAAGTGAGGAGTTGAGTTTCCTAGGTAACTCTAATTTCCTACTAAAAATATCTATCTATCGATCGGCCTACTCAAATGTACACCCAGAGATAACAACTCTCCCCACCCCAACCACCAAGAAACGTTTGCCTGCACCTAGCCTAGTTTTACGTTCTGGATGATCTTTACTAACTACACAGTTCCTAAAATGATGTCTCGTGCAGTGGATTTCTCTTTCATTCCGTTAAAAAATGCAGGTCGACCATTTTCGTTTTCCTCTCTGCTAAATGGGATTCATTTTTCTCGCAAGGAGAGGACGTAACATATGACTTTCCGATTTAAATTAAATTTGGTTGAATAATAGTTCTCAAATCGCCGTTCACGAATTACCCCCATTTTTGTGAAGAAAGCTGTAATAGCGTTTTATCCGTAGAAAATGACTATGCTTGAAATTTTTGATGAAATAAGAAACGATCGCTAATTTATTGTACACAAAGGTTAAAATATTGATAGTTTTTACCTTTTTCTGACTTGGGCGAAAATATATGCTGCTTTGGATTTTCGGAAAGCTTTTTCAAGCCCGTCATTTTCTAGAATTAAAATAATATTTACGCTTAAACTATCGACTTTCTACATCAAAAAGGGAGGTAAGTTGTGAAAGGCATTTCCAGTACTATCAACCTATTAAATTTAACCAAAATCGGCGAGTCATATTTCATTTGAAAAGGTATTTCCCCTTGAGGGAATACCTTTTCTTTGCATTCCGTTTTCTAAGGGATTTCCATTCCTCCTCAATCCTCGCGTCGGACTTTTCCCAAGCATTTTTACTCATAAAAAATTCATGAAAGTTATCGTAGCATGTCGCTCTTCTATCTCCAAATACTTAAGCTAAAAGTGGAATCCATAAGATAATTTTTCCAGGATCGTCAACCCTGGAGGAAATAAGTCCACCCCTCAAAATGCCTTGGTATTTTTACCTCTGACGAATCAATGACGAACCCTCAGTTAGATAACGTTGCAGCTGCTCCTCTGCGGGGAGCTCCTTTCCTTGAAATTGTGGAGGTGTGTCCTATCTTCGAAATGAGAGCATTCGACTTACTCGAATACTGTAATTGTTGTACCAGCGATGGCGAATGTTTGTGCTAATATGTTGTAAAAGAAGATATTCCTAAAATTGGGTCTCTTTAATGTGGTTCTTAATCTTCGCGGTGTGTATTTATTGTTTTAGTAAGATTCTAAAACAGCGAGTTATGGCTAATCACATAACAATAGTAAAACATAATACATTACAATGCTAAAATATCAAATAGTATCAAAGAAAACAAGAAGGGAGCAAAAAAATGAACCAAAATAATAAGAAATACATTATTTAAGTCAATAGTACATAGTTCATTCACATAGTTAAGATAGGAGCAAACCAATTGGAGAAAAAATTTTGAGAGAGGGTTGTAGGGCAAGATTTCATGTAAATTCTAAGTTTCTCCATTGATTATATTTGCATGGAGTAGCGGGGAAACGTGGTTTCCTGAGTAGCGCAATACGGTGTTTCTTTCCGCAATATTTCATTTTTAATCGATAGAAAGCTCGTATTTTACTGGAAAGGTAAGGTTAGGTAAACTTGACTGTCGTAATCCTTTCTGATTTAATTTGATTTCTATTTCCCCATCTCCATTCAGTACGAGAAATCACAAGCAATAGAGTAAGTTTAAATCAAGCTGTCCTCATTTGAGGTGATTTAGTAATTTCCCTATTTTTAAGTAATTCCAGAGAAGGAACTGTGCAAACCATTTCACCAAAATGTTTATTTTCGCTAAGAGAAATCCTCATTGATCACCTAATTATCACTCGCTTGATTAGAAACGGTCGACATTAAACAATAATTGTTGAAACTCAATTTTGTAGGTTTGTAACTAAAGTCTGTATATCCTCCACGGATTCCGACTAAATCATATTGATTACTTTATATACTTATACGGCTTTTACCATCATTTGGACTTGTATGCTATCTTCTCTTATGAATTTCGGAAAATGCCAAAAAATATAGCCAATTACTATCGCTAAAAGTGGAATCCATGTATGGCATGTCTTCTCGGATTATAAAGGCATTCGTTTGCTTGGCTCGTGAAACTACTTAAAAGGCACAACCTTTTCCTTCTACGTTACCCTTCTACTCCTTAAAACCGGAAGGAGATTACCTCCGCAGCGGCTGCCCGCATTTCGACGCATTGCTTCCTTGGAGATAACTTACCAACCTTTGTTTACAAGAAAGGCCTTTGGATTGTGTTATAAGAAAAGAGGAAGATGTGATGGAAGGTTAGTGAATGTGGAGGGAGTGAATTGGGCTAAGACTCAATTTACTGCCAAAAAAATTGAAGGTCAATTGATTTCCGCGTTGTTATTGACTTATTTGTTTTCTGCTTGAAACCGGCTATGATTACTTGTTATCTTTTAGGCGGTTTTCGTATCTTTATACTGCCAAGAAGGGTGCAGGGGAGTGAGTCAGGTGAAATCGGAAGGTTTACTAAACACGAGTAACTACAACATCCAACTAACAATTACTAAGTTTCATTCAAAACTTTGGTGTAGTGTATTTGAAAAAAATCTAGAAATAATGAAAAACTTTCCGAAGTATGATGTATTAAAAGTGTCTGAACGAAAAAATTCAGTTTGAACCGGTTCTAAGTTGGCAGAAGTGAAACCAGAACTAAAACCGAAATTTGGTTTTCTCGTTGAATCGGAGCGAAAATATTACGGTTCGATGCCCTATATAGACGAGAGCGATAGCGTATTAAAGTAAATGATGTAAATATACATTGCCTCTTTTTTAAAACTAGTTAATGTTGATAGACGAAATTTTCGATCCAAGGGAATTAATTTTCTCGATGAAAATTTATTCCTTTGGATTTAAAAATTTATTATCATAATCAATCGGTTTCGCATGTCTAACGCCTGTGTGGGCTTCCTGCAGTGGATTATTTCTTTGAGTATTTGAATAAGGTTTTTCATTAACCCACATATTATACTTCTGTTGTGTTGTTGTTGTTGGTTAACTTACACTTCCCGAATATTCCGGAAACGGAATGACTACGGAGTAGATGTAAGAAAAAGCATTTTAATTTCTCTCCACTATAAATACTTTTTCTAGCTAATAAATCATTACTGCCTGGCGTTTTCCAGTATATGTAAAAAGGTTACTCTAAACTTTGACAAAGAAGGACAAAGGTATATTCTAAAGAAGATTTTTCTTGAGAAAACTCGTCCCTCCAGTACGACCTCAGCTTTATCGCGAAGGAAAACTTCAACGACACGTGACCGTGAGCCCATACCTTTCCTTCAGTCCGAGAGACGTCGAGAGCAAGTAAACAGGAAACCTTTTCCCCCTTGCCATAAGGAATAGTTCTATTTTCCGCGAGGAATTGTCTCCAATTTGAAATTATAGACGCTTCAACGCAATTGAACGACAACTATCTTTGATAATATTTTCAAAGTCATGTGTCCTAAAACGTATTTGCATTTGAATCACAATGTCTATATAAAAGGAATAAGATAATATTAACTACCCGTTCATCATTGTAGGCAAATACAAATTCATTAGATATTTTTATGCCATTTATGTCCCAATCGATGTCGTTATTGAATAATTTTGGCATTGCATCTGTCAATCTTCGGTTACTCTGATGGAGTCCAATATCTGTTGTACATTTCACTATTCTAAGTCACATTATGTAACTTGCCGATTAGTCACATTTGATTTGTTTGTCGATGATTTACTGGGACTTCACTTAGCATGCAGTAAAAGCACTTTTACGGTCGCTAAATTAGTAAAGATGTATGCACCAATTGAGTTTTTTTCTAGTAAATCGTTGCCTTCCTGCGTAAATCATGTGCTTGAGTGACTTCATCCATCGTAGAAAACGTTTACTTCGACATGCATCGATTTTTTAAAATCGAGCTGATGAGCGAGAAAAAGTAATAGTAATTTCAAAAGTGCTTTGACAGCTTAGGTAATTTCGCACGTGAGCCACAACCGGGAATCGAATCCTGAACAGTTCTCATTCAATCAGACGTGTAACATGCACAGCTATCCAGAGGCCCGAGTGAGAAAAAGATTTTTCGATCTTGAAGCATGGTAGTAATCAATTCCAGGTATACTCGATCATAACTCTCCTGTGGCTGTCAAAGAAGAGGTTTGGTATTCTAAATTTCTCGATAGGGTCGTAGTATTTGTGCTACACAAACGAAATCACTCCCCAGGGATTTATTGACCACAATGAAGAGTTCAATCTTAAGTCTCCCTCAAAATTAATCGTAAAGGTTAAGATAACTAATGTAAAATCGCACATCGACGGTTATAAGAGGAAGGCGTTGAGAGGCCGTGGGAGACTTATCACATGTACCAATATCTAACCTATGAAATGTACTCCATTTTCGACGTTTGGTCAACACAGAGCCGTTCCCAGCCTGTCTTCCGCCCGGCTGCGAACATATTATTTGCTGCCCCTTGAAATTAAATATCAGAGCCATGCATTTCTTGATTTTCAGGTAAAAATTATTTGTATGATATTAAAAAAACCTTTGTTTTATGGCTTCGTTCCCCTGCTAAAATTGGTCTCAAAATTACTTCTCGTTTAGTAACAGTTAATCATGCGTATTCCGTATGCTGATTTAGTGAATGGTTGTTATGAGTTAATAGTTCACATTACTTTTGAGAATCATTATTTTAGCAGTCTCCGGAAGTGTCAATAAAACACGTAAAGCTAATTCCATATTAGGAATGACTCCGATCAAATCTCTACTAAATATATATTCCAAAACCTGAAGGGGATTAATCCTTGGTACCAGAAATTCTTTTATTGATTTCAATTTTTCAATTAAATCCACAGGACAAATATTATTTTCACGCCTTGAGTTATCTATAATTCTTTCCTCTAAATTTTTGCTAATCTTTAGCTTTACATCTTTCCTAGATAAGTCGTATGTATCACACAGGAAACAACAAATAATGTTGTTGAATTAATATATAATAATTGTTGGCTACGCTACGTTGCCGCCCTTTAGATGCCCGGGTGCGATGCACCCGCAGGACGGAGCGGCTCTGCGTCAACAACATGGCCACCGGAAATCAAACTCGAGGCCGCTTTCATGAAAAGCGAACTTATAACTCGCTTTGCGCTTATATTTACAGCCCAGCACCGCAATATGCTCAGAATTAATGTTAAGTTTATTTAAAAGTTACATAAAATTTTGATGTATCCGATCAGTCCTGAATAAAATGATTTGGAAGTAAAAATAATTACCGAATAATTCTAGGAATTTTTAGATTGATCTTTTGCAAGTGATGATAAGCCATTTTCAATTGGGATTCAATATATCTCAATGTATAAGATAGGGTTCGTTCAAGTGTTTTATTCGCACGTGAAACAGGTTTTAAATCGTCGTCTACAGAAGCTTTCTCCAACACAAACTTGGGCACTTCACTACGCCGATGAGGCATCCAAGGAAGGGGAGGTATCTCATCGGCATAGCCGTGAGTTGAGTGCAAAGAGTCAACCGGGGCGTGGTGAAATGTGTCATCCCTTTAACTCTTCTGCCGGCTTCATTCATATGAAGTGCATGGGTCGGTCTTAACCGCTGGAGGGGTAACCCCAAGCAGGGGAAGGTCGCAGTTTTTCTCGCAGTAATTAGGGAGGTCATTCCTACCTCTCGACGCCACCAGTATTTCGCTCAATTAGCCTCCGGGTAGGTTACAGCTGGACCTCATGGAAATTTCATTTATCTCCGATCTTCTAATAAACGCTGGAGGAATCTGATAAGGCATTCCTAATTTTATTGTGCTGGAGGAGAATACTCTTCTTTGACGCGTTTCGATTCGTTAGCAATTAACTATGTTTCAGAGCACCATTCCGAATCATAAAGAATGTTTCAGAATAGCCTTGATGGTTTCATGAAGTACGAATGATTTGGCACTGGTCAATCGCAGGTTGATTGCCAATTTATCTTTTAGCTAATTTGAAAATTACTGATGATGTTAGTGGTATTTACATGCTCATGTCATCTTTTGAGCTGTCGTATTGTGGTTACCCGTTGATCTGATATACGGTTTTGTGGCCTCGTTGATTGAAAACAGTTTGCATTAACCCTAAGTTAATAGTTCGAGAATCTTATCCAAGTATATTAAACTTCCGCCTAAGCAAATAAATTCTGCATCCACTGGCATGTTTCTTCCAGGCTTCCTGTTCGCTTGGGAAAGAAATACGAAAGCTACGTTCTCTGGAAACACCATTTTATGAATGGGCAGTCACTCCAGTATACCGTCATTTTTATGACGGCGACGACGGAGTTCGGAAGGGAAATATGCTTCGGAAAGTCGGTACGGTGGGTACCGCAACCCTTCAGCCGAGAGTAAAGTTCTTTTATCTTTGTCCTCCTGATAAACTACGTGGAGAGGCACTTTATTAGTGCAAATTGTATTTTTTTGTGTTACTTTTGTGTTGTTTTGTGTCATAATTGTTGTATTAGTGCTAATTGTTGTTATTTCAATGATGATGAGAGTTAAGTAAATGATATTGTTAGACATTGATCAGGTTTAACTTTAGCTACATATAAGAAACTATTTTGTCTCATTTTTTAACACTTATTGTTTCTGTTTGAAATTTAATTCCTTATGGTTACAGACAGTTAAGCTGTAAGGAATGCGTCGCGGTTATAATTAATTTATGCATAATTTTCAGCTAGCTAAATATTGTTTAACGTAGGGGTGCTTCGTTGTATCCGGCACCAAGATGTAGTTTGCAGCCATCGCGCCGTTGGAATCCGCCGCTCTACTTTTCGACATCGCCAATTTCCTAATTAAGAAATGAAATTCATAATTAAGAGATGAGGGCTCATCCACCACTCGGTGGTAACTAATTTTTTTAACTACAGCGGATGGTAATGAATATAACTATTTTCATTAGTAGATTATTGTGTATTATTTTCACATTTTCTTTCCTATTGTCTTAAATAACGCTGTTAATATTTTCCCATGATTTCGGAAGAAAATGTTATTTATAATTCACTTATAAATACAATTTATTTGTTATCTGAATACATCTGATGTTACATAACGTTCACTTTTCACTACAAATTGGTAACTATAAACTAACTTTAATCCGTTTCAGCGTATTTTTTCTCTTTGAAATGTAAATTAATTTGGGTTATTTTAATTCTCGACTGCAATGTTTAGTAAACACACAACTTCTATTTACCTCTTAGTTCTTATGATTTTGAGTCTACAAATGAGTTTTGTATCTTCAGAGATTTAGCTATTTCTCTCCGTTGCAATTAATGCTTTCTACGGAATCAAGAGTTAAAAGACTTAAATTTTCATTCCTAACAAAGATGGTATTTTTACATTTGAGTTGCACAATTTATAAATTTTATTTTTTAAATTGCTGTACATACATTATGAATGTTATTCTTTGGAAAATAATGTTGACGGATCTCTTCTCTACTTTAATCCATTTTCCGGAAATCTTTTCGAGCTTTCTTCGAACTTTCTTCAGCTACAATGCATTGAATCAAAGCTAGCTTTTTCTTAATCTGGAGAAAAATTCAGCAAAATATAGAAGCTTCAGATAGTTTGAAGGACTTGGCTGGGTGTGGGAGGTTTCAATTTCGCTCAATTTTTAAGCCGGACTACCTTCTTGTTGGAATTCAATCTACTAGTATGTACTTGTTGGACTTCAATCTAGAAGTGTTCTTCCGGCACTTCGAAGGGAAGGTAGCAGAACCAGAGATGTCTAGGAGCAGCACGAGGATTATAAAAAGTAAGTTAAAAGACAATCACGGGTTGCAATTTCAGGTTTTTTGATTTATTATACACTTGAGTGAATATTTCGAAAAAGTTTTGACCGCCATATTATCGACGGATGAATGAAGTTAGTCTCTCCTAAACCTGAACCTCTTACAAAGCCGCAATTATTTAGTAAATACAGCGCTTGCGTAAAATATTTTCACATTTAAGATATGCATTGGTGGTTAAATAAGCATTCCAGTTTATCTTCCTTTTGTGAACATAGCTCCGAGGAAATAATTCGACTTCAATCAAGCTGTATTAATTTGCTCGTGTCGAGAACTTTGTCAGAGGAAAGGTTGAAATGGGGCGAAAAAACATCAAGATTTATTTTATTTATCAGCATCGCCATCTGTGATATGTTGTACCTAATATTGCATCAACCCCTAAAAGTACTAAAATTGTATCCATTGTGTTTTAGGTATTTCCAAAATCATTTCAATTTCCTCAACCAGTGAAATTTTACTTATCGTTGGAAAATGTGATGAAATACTGGTACGAGTACTCGTTATAATAGGAGTAATTCAGTAAAAACTATTGTGAATAACTCGTTGTCCTGGTGCAATTCTGTATTACATTACTGGTTTTGTGGTTGATAAGCGTAATTGCAATTCGTACATAGATTAAAAGAATCTATAGTAATGCAATAGTATTCATATTTCAGTTTCCCAGCAACGGTTACTGCTTTTACTGAAGATTTTCCAATTTTCTGCTGACGAAACAATTGGAAACATTGCCTCTCGAGCAGTTCTTTCAACCCGTATCTGCTATCCTTCTCGATAAATTGTTGGTTCACCTCTTCAACAGGAAAATTGGATACTCTTCCGGGAAGGGCGGCTAGCGGAAGGAGTTTCTTCAAAACTGCAAGACTACACCTGGTTTCAAATCTGCATCAAATGAACTGTAGCGCATGTAGTCATTATTGATTTGTAGCAAATAGTGCTGCGTAAGCAGTACAGAATGAATATAATTAGGAATAATGCAAATCTTGTTCCTAGCGTAAGTTTGTGTTATATGTAAAAGTTGAAAATTGGCAATAAAATTGACATGGGATATTACTATAGATTTATTAGACATATTTAGAAGTAGGTTCTGGCTGGGTGACCATTATCTCCTAGACTCTCTAGGAGATTAGAGCGGTGAATTTTTTCAATTTATTAAGTCCCTACACTAGAATTGATGCATTTTATACACTTGAGAAAGTTAGTTTACATACATACATAAGTGTTCTACCTTTCGGTAGGTCATAGCCCTTTCTTTCGCTACCTGGTAACTTACCCCATCCTTTATGTCATCTAACATCTTTTGCCTTTGCCTTCCCCTCTGTCTCTTCCCTTGCATTCTACCCTCTATTACATTCTTCAGCAATCCCTCTCCTCTCAATATCTGACCCACCCATTTCTTTTGTCGGCGCTTAATTACTTCAATTAAAACCCTTTCCTCCCCAACCATTTCTAGCACCTCTATGTTTGTTTTTCTATCCACCCAGCTCACCTTCTCCATTCTACGCCACACCCACATCTCAAATGCCTCCAATCTTTTGATGTCCTCTTTTCGTAAGGTCCACGTTTCACACCCATATAGCAAAACACTCCATATCAAGGATTTTACCAATCTTTTCCTGATTCCTTTATCGAGACCCTTTGTCATCAATTCCCTTCGCTTCATAAAAGCTTCCTTGGCCAATGCTACTCTTTTTCGAACCTCATCTCCACACCTCCCATCCCAAGATAGAACACTACCCAAGTACGAGAATTTGTCCACCTGCTCTAGTTTTTCCCCATCGACCCTGATCGTTAATTTAGCCTTCTTTCCCTTAGTGAATCTCATTACCATGACATGTCAAGGACATGAGACTCAACGTTAATCAGGAAATAACAAAAATTAAGTGACGCGATGTAAAATCAGCAATAGACGAGTATGCTAATGTGCAAGATATTTTCATTTTTACTTTTATACGTATAAAGAGAATCGGAAAGAGTAACGAGAGGGTCTTTTTGTGTAAATGTGAACTGAAAATGTCCTATTTTTGGTGTCGTAACGAAATTCGTAATATTTACAGTCAAATATTAAACCAACGGAAAGCATTCGGAAAATGAAACTTTTTATTCGTACACTTCGTGTTAA